>JAQGAF010001496.1:0-30365 GCA_034687865.1 Kryphioiulus occultus
TACAACTTTATTGTTTGAAAATGAGAAGAAAAATATTATTTAACATCTTGTAGCATTGATGATCCACGTAATCGAGTGGGTGTTTTATAACAACTTGTACAACCGTTAAAAACAAACTAATTTTTTTATATTACAATGTTTTTGTGATATAGTGTAAACGCACCTTAATATAACAAATTAATTTTAACTGTTGCGCAACTTGTTGTATAATTCCGTATACTGTACACTGTAAAAAGCTGGGCTTACTACTATGTGTGTAACACATAGCAAAGTTATACAATTTGTTTCAAAATGAGAAGGGAAATGATAACGTGTTATATCATGTGTCGGTAACGATCAAAGTACTTTCAAAAACTTTGTTGCATAACATGTTTTAGTGCATCTACACATGTAAATTTGTTATAAAACGTCCACTCCATTACGTGGGTCATTAATACTGTGGTCTTTTAAACATTTTTTCTTCCCATTTTCAAACACGTTGTATAACTTTGTTACATAAATTACTTTTGGAAAAAGTTGTACCATCCATGACAAGTTATATATGACAAATTGCGCAACAAAGTTCAAAACTAATTTGCTATATTACTATATTTTGTTATAAAGTGCATACCCATATATGTGTACCGTCCTTTGATTTTTGCCGAGTAGCCGACACAAAAGAAGAAGTGTAACACGATCTCGTGTTAAATAACATTGTTATTCTCTTTTTCAAACAAGTTGTATAACTTTGCAATGTAACACGTTATGTTATATAGTTGTGAACGCACCATTAGTGCGCCGGCGTGCTAGCATTATACAGTACATGAGTAACCAAATAATTAAGAGCATGTTTGCAATTCCAGTGTCGTTTTCATATTTTTACTGTGTCACGCTTCTTATTTTATGAAGTAACCTGGCTCATCCACTCGTTGGCTTTCTAAACGTTATTCACCGAAAGTTTTTACTTTCGTATGTTTGCTTTGGCATCCCGTTAAAAAGGTAACTAGCTAAATAAATATCAAGCTTTTCAATGCTCACTTGGCACAATTTTGAGAACATCCATAAATCACACACAACAACTTAACTAATTTTAGCCGCCTTACCCTCGCGCAGCTGGTAATGAGATTTCTTTCCCAAAAACAAGTGTTTAACACTCATACCACCCCAGATGCAATTTTTATGATTTATTGCAAAAGAAATTCGCCATTTGTGAATTTAGGGCAATAAAAGTCGTAGATTATCTTAGCATGCGACTGCAGGAGGCAGTGATAGGACCCCCAAGTTAAAATAGTACGCTATGGTGCTGCCACCTGGAACTCATGTTGCATCATGCATGCAAAAATGATCAAGAGCCTATAAGCAGTTCTTGTTATACCTCATTGATGAGTTTTATCACGTTGGAAAATTTATGTTTAGACAGACATTCATAATACAGAAAATGAGATCCATCTAAAATATGCCTCTTATTTTTATTTTTTATTTGAAAATGAATCCGACGCAATGAATATACAGTATTCAGGACATATTGCACGTCCAGGGAGGCTCGTGATCTCGGGCGCATACAAATTATGAATTTACAAGTAAATTACATTTTGATATCTACCAGGATATCTTGGCTCCATGGAATATACTGTATGTATTTTGTAGTGTTTTACAGATTTGCTCAAGACTGAAGTGTTGCACTTCGCCTGCTCGCACTTTTTAAAATGTAATAACACAAATACATGTACATGTCTCATCATTTTTACGAATTCACTAATCTTTCTCTTCAAATGCTCAAGATCAGAAAATACTTCATTTAAAATAGAGGCAAGGTCGTTTGCATGTACGTGTTCTGTATATTTAATGTACTGTACCTTTCGGGTTCGTAATTCATCATTATACCAGAGCTGTCAGATGTAAATCTTACTTTGGCCCTGATGGGAACTACATGTATTTCAATAGTTAAAAAAGTTGGAAACTACAGTATTTCAGTATTATAAAAGTGTTGACAAGTATAATTTATCAAATGATGATTTTTGTTAATCATCAGCAATTCATTACATGGTGACAAACACACAGAAATTCATTGTTGAAACTATGATGATAGAAAAACTCAATATTCATTCAACTGAGACAGTAGGTATACAAGATAAGTTTCAAGCTTATAAAAACCCGCCAAAAACTGATGACTTTTGGAACGGCGCTCCTGCTCATTGCTTTATAGAGCAATTGAGAAAAAAACTACCGTTTGAAGGCAATTTGTGATATTGTAACTAGTGAAGCTTTAAAAATACGGTCCTATATATTTTCTTCTAGGTGGTAGAGGCAAATATACCATTTGTAAAATAGGATATAGAATTTCCCACTATCAAGTCTCAGTGCTCAGCGGGAACTCTAATATACTGTTTACAGATATTCGAATTTATAAAACTGAGTGGCGCCATCTGCATGGAATAAATAACAACATCATGCCAGGGAAAAATAAAATTGTGTTTCTTGCTCTTTTGAATTGGGTAACCCCAAACAACATGTTGGTAAATATAAGGAATTGGGCAAATCTTGGGACCAATGATCCGATTAATCCAAGTAATACATTAAAGATAAAATAATCTACAGCTGTAATATTCCTATGTATTTTTGTAATGCTAAACTTTGTAAACATCTCTGAGTGATGTTAAAAGAACAACATGATATTACTTCATTTGATAGGCTGACAAATGACGTTCATATCTATCCATAATACGTTAATTATATATTTAAACCTGTGTAGTCAAATTCCCCATGCAGATATTAAAACAATTGATCATAGTTATGGCAATGTATCTAGGTGTTCTATGTTGATGGTGGGCTAGCTGGTCCATGCTGATGATTTGATTGTAAACTTAATATTACAATTTGCTTGGTTAACTTAAAAAACCAAATAATCTTGGATGCAGGAAGCATCATCGGGGTATAAAACATGTCTGAAATTGGGTTGTTCTCAAGGTAAATCCCGAATAATAGGATAACTCGATTGGCGAGTCATCATTCTGTTTTAACGAAAATCGCTGCAATAACATACTGAAATACAAAAAGTATTCAATACGTGCCATATCTAAGCCAAGACATGTCCTTGGTCCTAAAAGGAAAAAAAAAACCTCAAAAAACATACTATTTGAGGCTGGTGACCACTCATGTTAAAGTCAAGTTCCAATAATTGAAACTCAAACACGAACGGTGTTAAGTAGCATTGTTTAGGCAGACAAGCACAGGGAGGCCAATATAAAACACTAACGTTTACAAAATATTCCAAGTATTTCAAAATGGATATATTACGCAAATATCCCGTGACACTTTTTAAAAAATCATCCCATCCTTTAGGATGTGAAAGTTGAAAAATAATAAATACTCAGTTACTCACCCAAAGAAAATGGGATGAAATACGGAAAGCTGATAATTTTTCCATCGTTGTCAAGAAATCTTTCAGGACGAAAATTGTCGGGATCTCCCCATAGTTTCTGATCATGATGCACACCCCATATGTTGGGTAAAATGTAACTTCTTTCAGGAATGGCATATCCAAATAATTCGGTTTCACGGACATTACTATACAAACAAAGTAAATACAATCTTCTCAATCTGAAATGACTATAAAATGAAACTTTTTCGGAGAGCCAGAGATACTTTACTTACCTATGGGCAATGCTTAATGGCACAATACTAACAATTCTCATAACTTCCATCATAACAGCATTTGTGTAGGGAAGCAAACTTCGGTCCTCCCAGCACGGTGTCCTATCTCTTCCAATAACTCTATCAATTTCCTCTTGAATTCGCTTTTGCACATCCGGATATAACATCAAGTACTTTAGTGCCCAGGACATAGTCAATTCCAATGTATCAGAGCCAGCTGCAAGCAAGACAACGACGTTGCCCTCTAGTTTTTCATCTAGAATATTAAAAATCTCACAAAATTACATCGAAAAATCGAAACAAATTCTTCCCTCTTCAAGTAAATGTTTTAAATAATAAGTATATAAAGTTTAATTTAGTAACAGTAATGTACGTTATGTAAATGTAATGGTAGTAATGGTAATAAAGATTTGATGCAAAAATATGGTTTCACGCAAAATGTATAGAAACGACTAATGCTGACACATTTGGTCAACGTGCATGCAAAACATCAAATGTATGCAGACAAGAATGACACTTACCTACCTTGGTTTTTTTTGTGTGCCTGTCTAACCTAACCTAACGTACATGCATGCAGTTTAACGGAATAATTAACCTATCCTAAAGTAAACTAACCTAAAATTGTAATTATTTTGCCTAGAGACAATATTACCAGCTTAAGAGCCGCTATAGGAGAATTCCACTTTTTCTCAGATAATGTATAAGCTTAGTGTATATGCTGGAGGAGCAGAGCAGTAGTCAGCAGAGGTGACCGTCAGCAAAAGGGTATATTCCGAAATATTGCCAATTAGACTACTAACCATCAAAAGAGGTGTCCATGGGATCAGTTTCACGTCGCTTAGCTTGTTCCTCCAAGTATGAGCCAATGTAGCTATTATTATATTCTTCAAAGTTTTCTTTTTTCAGTTTAACGATCAGCTGCCTGACTGTTTTTAGTAGATTCTCTTGAAGTGCCCTAGAAAAACAAACGCCAATTGCAATGCATGTAATGTATGTGCATTTATTTTCAATAACATGCAATGTATCTCAACTTACACCGATTCCTTGAGTCCAGTTCGGTTTGACAAGAAAGGAATTCGTTGAACCCAAGGAAAACACAGACGGCTGTTGAGGTTATCATAGCGTTTGATTCTTTTATCAATTAAACCGTTCATTTCAAGAAAAGTAGGATCTTTAAGATCGAAAGGCTTTCCAAAAATAAGTACACATATATTGTTGGCTATGCTATTTCGCAGTAGTACAGCCACGTCTGTTGGCGCCTCGTTAAGCTTGTCGATGTTATTGAGGAAAACTTCAATTTCACCCTGAAAACGAAAAATACAGCACATATTTTATCACGAACATATTACATGTATTAAATAAAGCAAACTAAATAACATCTGGATAAGTTGTGTAAAAAGCACTGGAGTTGGCAGTACTTGCAACTTATGCTAATGACATGCGAACTATTATCTACAAGGATATCTACAAGTAATTTCACTTGATATGTTAATATGCGATAAACATACTTTTATAAGAGGTTCAATGCTGGTTTTTCCAAAACCAAGACTTCTCAACGATTGAAATGCGAATTGCCGATGTGCTTTCCACAAAGGGCCGTCACCCGCTGCTAAAACTATACATGCAAATTAAACAAATTGAATAGTTTTATTAACTTTTCAAATTTTTAATTTACTTTTCCATAATTGCAATTCGGTTTACCTTGTTCTTTGCCTTTGCTCGTAAAAATATTGCTGTCTGGCCTGCCAGCAAATATATTTCCTTGTTTCACAAAGGCCTCCTTTATGGCTTCATATTCATTCAGCACAATGGTGAAACGACTACCTAGTTGAAGGCTACAAATTGAAAATACAATTTTCAAACTTTGTCATAAATTAGTTTACAAGGCAAAAATTGTAATAAATCATATTGTATTAAAATTGTACATCTTAGTATAAGCTACATTTTTATTTATCGTACGTGTATAGCGTGCTAAGCAGCTAAGGCACTGCTTTAAGCCAGGAAATCTACTTGTAGTATTATTTGTATTTAATGTATCAGGGCCTAAGTCATGGATGATCAAATAAGACCTCAATAAAAATTATAATTTTATATCTAAATAAAACTTATTTTAATCCCTGAATAGCTTATGGATACTAGAAAAAAAGCAATATTAATAAACATCAATGGCGAAATGTTGTGCGATAAACATATTAAACGTAAAATTATCAATAACTGTATGCAATTTTAATTTTACAGCAAAAGGGTCCTGTCTGTTCATATAAAATACTGGTTTGTTGAGGTCAAACCCAGTTAATGACACGTCTTTGGAAATGTCTGAATTCGAAGGTTGGAAAATCAAGTTTTCCAAATTATCAACCTTATATATAAATATAAAAACTCGATAAAACTTCGAAAATTCCACATGAATGTGAATGTAATTACACACATATTAAACCAAATAACTTTGCATTTATAAATTTGGCTATTTTTCGAATGATTGTTTTATTTATTCGAAAGAAAGCTGTATCGTTTATCAAAACATAACTCAAAAAATCATTATTTCTTATTTAAGGCTATGGGGAAAAAGGTATATAATGAAGTGCTGTAATGGCCTATACCAATAACTCAAAATCACGACATTTTGAGTTATGATGTAATTTGTGCAGAGAATACACAGTACACAGTAAATATAGTACATGTTTGCTACACGTTAAGAAATTACAGCGAAACGTATACTGATAATTTTCATAAAATGCACCTTACCTAAACACAGATCCATAACTTTGCCCTAATTTAGCAAATGTTTTATGCGAGTCTTTTCCAAGAAAAGGTAAATATCCAACCAGCGGAAGTCCAGTCGGTCCTGGTGGTAACTTTTTCTCACTTTTACTTGATTTCACATAATTTATCAAGTAAGCAATGCCCAAAACAATTAGTAACAATTGGATCGATATTGATCCTAAACTAATGTCACTTAAACTTGGCACAGCGATGAAAGACATAGTTTTATCCACTTCCACCTCAGCAGCTCAATGAAACTGAACCTGGAATCAACTTGGCAGAAAATGAAGCAGAATTTCAAGAGCAGTCATCGATAGTTGCCCGGCCCAACACGACAAAATACAAGTGAATGCTCATGACCTTGCTTTTATACATGTGTTAGGCATGCACACCCGAAGGCAAAAACAATACATGTACAGTGAATTTCACAAGAAACTTTTACCTCTACCTTCTGCAAGTGCCTTCCAAGAAAAAAAAAACTTTTAGGAAATACCCAAGGATTTTACACTAGCATAAGTACGTTGACATCAGCTCGCCATGCTAAATCGCTTAAGGACAAAGGAGATAACACGTAAATGAGATAGCTAATGTTTCTGATGAAACAATCCTGACGTTAGTTACATGTACATAGAAACACGGGGTTTTATGTTGAATTCAATTATAATCTCCAACATGTCCATGTGCTGTCAGTGTGTTGTGGAAATTGTCACGCCATTCTTTTTTCGAAATTGCTGGTTAATGGATATAAAATTATAACAATCATTTTAATTCGACGAAAAATCAAAAACAACTCCTTTCAGTTAAAAAGTTACTGACAGATGAGCTCAGGTTTTGCAAAAATTAGTGCATGTATACTTACATCAAAATTTACTTTACCTTAGTCTCCTATACATGTACGCTGCAGAAAATTTGCATATATCGTTTTATGAATTCTTGCTCAAAGAAGTTTGACATGTACACGTATAATAAATAGTGGGAGAAAACCAAACAAAGTAGAAAGTACCGCCTTTCGGCACGTGAGTTCAATGGACTTATTTGACAAAGTAAATATTACACAGGTAAAGAAACTAGTCTTTATATTCAATTCCTTTAATACCGATGAACATAAAAATGTATTTTTTCATTTAAAATTGATTGGAGATACATGTAGATAAGAATAGACTAGAAATATACTGTATGTTTGCAATTTGTATTGGTATCGTTCGATTTATAATGCAACTATTCAGTATACTCATTAATTATATCCTATCAATTTATTTTGAATTTCTAAATACTTTCAATAGCAAATAATAATATGCTTAGTCATGCTCAATGACATTATATAATATCACTTCAAGTCGCCCTGGACTGGTTACAACAAATGTGGACTATCAGCTCTATAGACATAGTACGAAATTTCAGGTCAACAGTTCATCTTTGAGATACTGAAAAGGTCGTTTAAATGCGACTTAAAATCAACTCTATAAGTCGCAAAAAAAGGCATCGAAAACAAGATGATGTTAGGATTTGCCACGCGTCTCCTGGAGAACATAGCCGCAATTGATATTTTGATTTTTGCAATTTTAACTGCAATACTTTTTGTAGTGTTTTGGTATACGTCAATCCCAAAAAACATTCCACCAGGAGCCTATGGATTGCCTATTGTGGGATACCTGCCATTTTTGGGCAACAAACCATACAAGACATTTGTTGAACTGGGCAAACGTTATGGTAACGTATTTAGGTGAGTTATAATTATGTCAAGTATCCGACTGTGTCAAGAAATCTCAATGAAATTCACTGTACTTCGATTGAATTTGATTGAATTTACAGTAAAATTCTTATTTTTGCTAAAAGCATGTTAATGCCATATATAAAGCAATATCTATAATGCTACATGCAGGTATGTCTAACCTGTGCAAATTTAACATTCTAATTGCATTGTCCTTTACGTAAACTGATGCAAGATATCACCTTATGATTCCTCAATTATTTTAGTGTCTACATGGGCAGCAAACTCGTCATTGTTCTTAATGATTACGAAGCAATCAAAGAAGCTTTCATCAAACAAGCGGACGTTTTCTCTGGTAGACCCGAAAACATGACTCTGAATGTCCAACCGAAAGATAACTTAAGTGAGCTGTAACTTTAATTCACCATCGACCTGCTTGCTTTAAACAACCCAAAGCATTTTTCAACTCTAAAAATGTGACAAATTTAAGATATTTAAAGACAACTTTAATTTACTATTTTCCAATTTGATACAGGCATTTCCACTACTGATGGGCAATTCTGGAAAGATCACAGACGGTTTGCGCTAACAACTCTCAGAGATTTGGGAATTGGCAGAACAAACATTGAACCGCGGATAATGGCAAGCCTTTTCAACATAAAATTGGAATTAAAAAGTCGTTATTATTTAACATATAATGTAAAAGCAGAACAAAATTTAATAACTATTGTACTGGCGTTGCCAGTTAAAAATTTGAACAATGTAGAGAAACTGAATATTTGAAAGGATATTAGAAAAATTCTGCCGAATTTCTATACATACAGCATGAAGTTCAACACTTCCTTTCTAAATTGCGTACATTTGATGGAAAACGTCAGAATATCAGGGATACTTTGGGATTGAGCGTGTCCAATAATATCTGCATCATGGTGTTTGGAAAACGATTTGATTATGGAAACGAATTTATTCTGCGTCTGAAACATTTGATGGACTCATTCACATCACTCGCCAGCAATGTAGCTATCAGAGTGTTTTTTCCATGGATGCAATATGTGCCTGGAACAGAGATTCTATTACATCAGAAAAAGTTTGAGTACGTTTCAGTTGTAGCATTACGAAGCAGTTCGTCACATGAAACAGTAACTATATTATGCTGTATAATACAGAATGGTGTTTAAAACATTTGCTGGTATAATGGAAGAAGTGGTGAAAGAAAAGAAGGCAGCATACGTGGACGATTCCAAAGCAGATTATGTGTATGCCTATTTGACCCAGCGTAAATCCGTGAAAATCACTGAAGATATTTTTGGGGGTAAACGCCCAAAGCAAAATTGCTTTGAAAATACCCACAGTGCATTTGCTGTACTAGTTTATGCTGTAAATGAAGCCCAAGTTTATTTTTCTTCAGATGCAGCACTTACTCACAACATGAGAATGCTGTTGGGGGCTGGAACAGAAACCACAGCGAACACATTGATGTTCAGTTTATCGTATATGATGCACTATCCAGAAGTTCAAA
Organism: Kryphioiulus occultus; assembly: GCA_034687865.1. Taxonomy (NCBI): domain Eukaryota; kingdom Metazoa; phylum Arthropoda; class Diplopoda; order Julida; family Julidae; genus Kryphioiulus; species Kryphioiulus occultus. The sequence goes on from JAQGAF010001496.1 coordinate 9,627, forward strand.
AAAAGTGCCAAGCTGAGATTGATGACGTAATAGGAGCCGAAAGGATGCCATCTTGGAGTGACCGCTTGCGGACACCATTTACAGAAGCAACGCTTCTTGAAATCCAGAGACTGATCAGTCTTGCCCCTTTATCACTAGCACACAGGTGAGTGGATTTAGTAAGCACAAAGACAAAATCATTGAAATAGTAATGTCAATGGCAGATTTTTATCAAGCACTTTTAGAGAAACCTTACATTATTTTCATCTAGAAACGTTGAAGAAACTCAGCTGTTTGGTCACCGAATTCCAAAAGACAGCTACATAATTCCGAATTTGTGGAATGTGCACCATGATCCGAAATTATGGGAAAATCCAGAAGAGTTTCGTCCACAACGATTTCTAAATCGAAATGGAGATGTTGTTAAGCCTGATTACTTTATTCCTTTTTCGATTGGTAATGGAGTACGAAATTTTGATTCAAACTTTCATGTTTTATGTGCAATCATTGAGATTGTGCAATCATTGAGATATACATGCATCTATTTGTTCTTGTAGGAAAGAGAGAGTGCCTCGGCAAGTCACTGGCATTAATGGAGTTGTATTTGTATTTCACCGCAATGTTACAACAGTTCAATTTTAGTTCCCCTACTGCAGCGCCGCCATCTCTGGATTCCACAATGGGGCTTATTGTGACCCCTAAAAATTTCGAAATTTGTGCACTGCACAGAAAACATTCAAAACACGTCTAATTTAAATACATGAAAATTGAAATTCTGCAGTCATACATTTCTTCGTTGAGGAATAAATGCCCAGACGTTATTTTGTAAGTTAGATTACGAACTAACTTAATGCAAAGTTATACACTGCATGCATCAACAATTGTATAAGAAGAATGCCCTCTACGCAATATTACCATAAACATTTTTTAATAAATGTAATATTTCATCACCAATGACCAGTTATTAATATACTTGTATTGGCAAATGCATTAATGTTTTCTCCACATTTCTTTCCAATTCCAGCTTTGTATATACGAGTATTTCACATGCATACATGCTTTGTTTGCTGGTAAGCTAAATAAATGAAAGGACGCATGGAACAAGAAAGAAAACACAGAAATGGATGAGATCTGAAAAAGGTTATAGAACTATTTTCAATCTGGCACGTGCTCTATTTACTGTAATAGCTATGATTACAATAAGGCTCCAGGCGGTCATAAAAATACAGCCATGAGATAAAGATTTCAACTCCGGGGAAAAGTTTTGTTGATTTCTTCTCTTGGAAGGGTATCACTGGGGATAACAAATCTTAATTGTTTCCCTGCAATTTCTGTAATCAAACAGTGAACATGTTGAGTAAAAATAACCTAAGAGCTTCATTAAAACCCCTTATCATAAATAAACCAGAGGCAGTTATAAATAGATTGATTTCGGGAATGTCTGCGCCCCGATCAAACATCTCAAAATCTAAATCATAAGACAACAAGCATTATTGTCTTCGATCGAATTTGATCCAAGATTTTTCGGAAAATCGAGTACGTCATAATAACTTGTATACAAACCCATAAGGTGGAGCGGAATCAGAGCTCACCCATCACATCTGCAAACTATTTTGGAAAGTTATTCCACCCACGGCTATTAGGAATGTGGGCCGCCAGAGTGGGCTGTGACTACATAAAACATTAAATATACAGTACCTTAAACAGAAACGTGCAAAATCCAAACAGGAAATCAGTCAACCCTACAAGAACTAACAGAGCAGACCTCTTCACAAGTTTGGGCTACAGGCGAACCAAGCACGATTTTTCTGAGGGAACAAATGGACGCCATGGCTGACTTCATCTCACCTGAAGTAATCTTTGATGTAATGAGTTGTTTGGTATTGATGGCAAGTTTATATTTGGGATACCTCTTACTTCGTGCACCTCGCGGAATTCCAAAGGGACCAAGAGGAATGCCATTTGTTGGATATCTTCCATATTTGACCAATAAACCCTACCTGCACTTCATTGAACTAGGCAAAAAATACGGCAACGTATTCAGGTAAGCTTCTTCAATCAAACATTAAATTGTAATAAGTAAACAACATTGTAAACAAGGTTTCTAATATTGAACATTTCATTTAGTCTTTGCGCAATATTATAGTAATATTCACTTTCTCAGCTGTCAAAAATTAATGGCTCTTAATTGACCTTATAATTAAAAATAGTCTCGGCTTTCGTTTTTCATTTATACCTTGAAATAATATCTTGTTGTTTTGAACACATATGCACTTAATTATCGTAATGAAAATTTTTCCTCTCACACTTACATTGTAACTTGCATCTGCCCGTATTAACTTGATTCAGTAATATGAACTTAAATGTATTTGTGATTTAACAAATCTGCTTGACTGTACACAAATCTAAGGCTCAAATCTACATGTAGGTGAAATTAGATGCAGTTGGCATAGAAGTTTTGAAAATGGACATCTCATATCTCAAATAACAATGAAAATCGAAATTTTAATTTCATTTTTCATCATTACACGACAAGCAGTTACAAGGCTTCCATATTTCATACAAATGAATATAAATACTCAATAACTTTCAGGTACTTAAATTATGTTGACGAACAATTTCCAATTGTTTTAACAATACTGTATACAATGTCGCAATTTACCTTAGCTTGCAGCTTGTCGAGACCTGCCACTATTAAGGCGTTGGGCTAAGTATTTGCGCCATAAATAACACCCACTCCTGAATATTTCAGAAATTGCATGCTGGCAACACTTCCGGACAACTCCTTAACTAAAATCTGTCTATATTTTATCTAACTAGGTTACTTGTCGAAGTTGTTATTAACTATAGTTCACAAATCAGTTATCAAAATGCGTATTATCTTCGTTTTATGCTTAGTTGTTTGTAGAAATTTAAAATACATCCACAGCAGTTCTAATTTATGTACATGTATTTGTAAACCATACCCAAGGCTCAATTAAGATTTTGATTCCTTTAATTCTTTTTTATTCAAAAAACGTTCAACTACATTTTTACCAGTTGATGACATGTACATGTACCGGTATAATATTACACAAGCCTTGAGTTGGATTTTTCGCAACATACTTTCTTTCATGTATTACTCTAATATTATAAAATGATTTGATTTCAGCTTTTATTTGGGTGGTCGGTTAACCATAGTTTTAAACGATTATGACGCCATTAAGGAAGCCTACTTGTATCAAGGTGACGTGTTTTCTGGGAGACCAAATAGCATGAGCCTAACATTCAATCCAAAGGACAATTTAAGTAAAAAATAATAAAACACAATAAGTTGCGTTACCAAGTTATGCATGAATCAGAATTAACATAACCATATGCGTTTATTTTGTGTCAAGGTTTTGCCACTACAGACGGACTGTACTGGGTGGAGCACAGAAAAGTTCTTACTGATCTCATGAAAGATTTAAGATTCAGCAAAGTAGGACCGGAAACCTTTATTCAGGTGACGAACTATAGTTTATGGGATACTGGGTGCCTAGAAGTGCCTTTGGGTGGGCCAAATTGCGATTTGCGCATGCGCAAGTCTATTTTAGCTACAACTCCACTTTTGACTTTCACGCAACAGTACCATGAACACGTTTCGAATTCGATATCAAATAACTAAAAAGCGCCAGTTGGTTACATAGGTTTTAAAAAATTAAACAATAACACTCCATATTGAATATGCACTAATTTCATAATCACCACAGAAAGAAGTTGAATATTTTTTGGATGACTTAAGCAAATCTGAATCCAAGCCAACTGACATCCGGCGCTTGCTAAGCATCAGTGTTAGCAACAACATTAGCATGATGGCTTTTGGGAAACGTCACAACTATAACGAAGAACGGGCCATTAATTTGGTAGAAACAATACGCCAGTTCAGTGAGATATCGAGCAACTTTTCAAGCAGGATTTTCTTTCCGTATTTGAAATATTTACCTGGATTGGGAGGATTAATGAAAATTAAGCAAGCAAAGTAAGCATCCCTGTTTAATTAAGGCGGCCCATGTTCTATGTACGTTGAAACATGTATATGTTTTCGCATTCAGAAAAACGCTTACAGAATTAGAAAAAATCATGAAAGAACTAGTAGACGAGAAGAAGCAAACGTACGTTGTTGGACAAAGAAACGACTATGTGGAAGCTTATTTAACAGAACGAAAATTGAGGATGGAAAGCAATGACCAAACAAGCGAGTATTTCTCTGGTTAGTACATGTATATATAAGTTGAGAAACAATACTGGGTTGTGAACTTGTACTTTTTATACAGCAAAGCAATGTAGAATAATATACATATAACATTTTTTAAAATATCTCACATAGAGAGAGCCCTTCTACATAATTTGAGGTCGATCATCGGTGCTGGAACGGAGACAACTAGCAACACCTTAATGTGGGCTTTCATTTTCATGATGCGTCATCCAGAAATTCAATTAAAAATCCAAAAGGAATTAGACGACGTTATCGAAGGAGACAGATTACCATCTTGGAATGACATCATGAATACCCCTTTTACTGAAGCTACTATTCTGGAAATATTACGATTGGCAAGTCCTGTTCCTCTCAGCTTGGCCCACAGGTAATCCGGATTTGCCAAATTTCTCAATACGAGGGTTGGAATTTTAATAGTGGCAACACATCTGTAAAATCTCAGTGATATGCAAATCGATGATGCTAGTTATGCCATCTTAATGCGCCTGCGCAGTAACGAAATGATCTTGAGTAGTTGTTACCTACTGGTATCATCCCAATAGAAATGGGCAAGGAGTCTTAATATGAGATGACCTAGCCTATGTTCATCTAGCATCATCCTGATTGAAAACCCTTTTCTATATGCAGATTGTACAGAAGCCCTACATCGTGAATAGACCGATGGGTAGCAACAAGTAAAATTCACATTTACATTTTCCAGAAATACTGAAAAAACGCAGCTACTGGGGTTCACAATCCCAAAAGATAGCTACATAGTTTCGAATTTGTGGAACGTGCACCATGATCCAGATTTGTGGAAGGAACCGGAAGGTTTTTGTCCAGAAAGGTTTCTGACGGAAAATGGGAAAATATTTAAACCGGAGTTCCTCATCCCATTTTCATTAGGTAAGTACGAGTCATGTGATTATCTGATGAAGATGCTCGTCACTGTAAGGTCAAATCTAAGCATTTCACAAACATTGCTAAAGATTTATGGGAGAACAAGTAACCCAATTATTAATTTATAATTTAAACAATGTATGTGTTTCGTTGATTTGAATCGAATCTTAAATCAACAGAAACGTCTAGCTGTCGTACATGTATTTTGTAGTAAGCAGTGATATTAAAGAGTGTTTATTAATCTATAATACAGGTAAACGCCAGTGTCCTGCAGGAGATTCCTTGGCTCGTATGGAGTTGTACCTCTATTTTGCATCAGTGCTAAAGAAGTTTGCCATTATTGCTCCCAATGAAGAAGCGTCAAATCTTGAAGCCTCTATGGGAATAAGTCTTGTTCCTCAAACCTTTGTGATTTGTGCTATTCCTAGAAAATAATGCGTATGCTGACTGACAGTGTTGTATCTCTGCCGAAAGATAAATTAGCAGTGTTATTTAAACTTTACCAAAATAACTTCATATTGTAAGCTTCTAATTTATTTTTAAAATGTGAAGGAACACAATATTAGTATGTTAACAATATTTTGATTTATCCACTGAGAATAGCTAACTTAGACAATATAAATGTTTGAAACGGTGAAATGAACGGCGACATATCTGTGAATTTTATATTTATTTGTTTACAATAGCATGTGTTTACTATCCTGCGATGAAGCAAAATATAAATTTAAATATTCGGACAGTTGATTTGATTATTACTGACGTTCGTGTTTCGTGTTTTTCTTTCGTCACTACTTCTGACAGTATCTACACTGCTAGACCTTTCATTCAATTTGATATACATGTACATACATGGTTCTGATGAGAGGTTTTATACTTTGCGACATTTTGATTTTGAGCCAATACTATATCAATGCCAGTGGTCTACTAGTGCAATTCATAACGGCTATGACATTGTTGCACCAGTATCTAGGACATCGTTAATTCTTCAATTTTAGCCAAAATTGAACAAATTTTTTCTTTTTATGCACATTCCATAATTTTCCTAAAATCATCGCTATTTTTAAGATAATCTGCAGTTCAATAGCTTCCATTTGGCATATCAATATTCAATTTGTGCACTGTACTCAAGTTAGGTTTTTTATGCAGCCCTGACGTGGGTTCTTAACACATGATATAGGCCAATAGAGATAACTGGAATATGTAATACATTCACGTATGCATTTCGCTCATACATGTATAAGTGCCTCTTGAAGTTATTGTATGAGCAATAATTTGATCCCATCTAATAAATGTGCGAAATGTAGACCAGTGAAGTCATTGTCAAACTTGCCGAAGCAGTATTTTATTGCCAACATAAAGATACTGTAAGTGAAACGTTCTCCACTATTGAAATACCGATATACAGTTTCTTAAAAAATATCTTATAAACCAGCGACAATTTAATAATTGAAGGCGTAATTCGCGTTGTGCGCTAAATTTCAATTAACCTTTTCAATTTAATGAGACTTATCCAATAGTTTTAATTATAGCATTTGCTACATATATGTAAATACATGTATTTTCTTTGAAATCGCGCAGCCGTATAATGTGATTTACATGTACATGTACATGTAGATGGCACTGATATCGTGAGAGATCTTTATCGTTTTTTTTATTTTTGTCATTATTTTGCTATATTGTAGCATGCAGTATCGCAAGATGGCTTAGAGATTTTGGAAAGGTTCTGTTCCAAGCTACATGTATTGTTCATTTTTAACTAGTTTTTAATTACACAGCACTTAACCTCAGTCCTTAACGATCTCAAAGAAATTATTCTAATGAATTTGCAAGGCCTTGGATTGTGTATTATGCAGTATTTTCACGGTCGCTACTAGTCCCGCATATATATATAATGTTTCAGCCTTTGAAGATATCAATCTTCCTGCATGCCTTATTCCTTCATTTAATTGGTTAGTTTAGAATAATGAAAAATACGTGGACGTATGGTAAATTAGGAATTTTATTACAGTTTTTATTTTATTAATTTTTAACGTAGGATAATTCCTAGCCTCATAGCATCTCATTAAATTTACGTGGAGAATTAAACTTTAATAACTCGAATGATATCAACCTTCTGACTATTAAAAAACGTAAATACGATGAAATTTGTATGGTGAAAGTACAACTTGACGTTTTTTTTAATCATGCAAGCAGGAAGTAGTACCAAGACTGATGTTTTCATACATCTAGCCTGTCACTCGTCATAATTTGTCACATGTTAACTATTAAATGACCTTCAAGAATCACCAATTCGCTTAAAAGAAACGAGCGAAGCAGAACACATTTCACAAAAGACCATGGACACCTTAAGCTATTTGATTGCAGGCATTTCATGCGTATTTCATGAATTATGGCAGTATGCATTGGTTGGAACACTAATTATAACAGCATATTGGTACATTAGCACACCAAATGGCCTACCACCTGGGTCTGCCGGATTGCCTATAGTGGGATACTTTCCATTTATGGATAAACAGGATTACTTGACATTGAATAAACTTTCCGAAAAGTTTGGAAACGTTTACCAGTGAGTATAATTACTTATCACCAACGTTAGCATTCAGTTGATGTTGGTTTAAAAATACGTATACATTAAGTAGCTTCTTTTAATGCTTAAACGCAAATCTTGCAGGAATGGATTATAATTTGGCACACTTCAGAGTTTTCAAATTTTAGATTAGATAAAAGCATTAAAAAAACTCAAAATAGAGGTTTGAATAATTGATTAAAAATGTAAAAAAAATTGAAAACAACAAGGAATTATAAAAAATAAACATGCCAACTGTTTAACAAGTCAGGGATTATGTAAGTATTTATAATTAAGACGTTTTATTATACTTTTTATATATATACTTATTAAGACGTTTCATTATACTGACATTATTTAACAAACTGCCTGATGCATTGCTGATACTAAACAGAATAGGAGAACTTAAGACAAACTTAAAAATTCACTCCGTGAGAACCTGACAGAACATGGCTGCTACTAACCTACCTACTAATTTGTTGTCACCAAAAATTGTTGTTTGAAATTTCACTTAACGTTTGTAACTAGTACAATTATGATTAATTTTGAATGTTTGCTTATCACCTACATTCAAATAGTACAACTATAATTATAAACATTGAGTCTAGACTTGCAGTCTATACATGTTAAGCATTGGGCTAAATAAAAGTTACTCAATTTTTTCGATTTCTAGTCTTTATTTTGGAAAAACTCTTGTCATCATTTTAAATGATTACAATGCAATAAAAGAAGCGTTCGTCAATCAAGCTGAAGTGTTTTCTGGAAGACCTGAGATTATGAATTTCAACGTCGATAAAAATGACAGCCATGGTAAGACAAAAAATACAGTTTTACAACGTTCATTGTAGTTCGCTATAATTTATGAAAATTTGACGTTATTCTAACAAATTGTAACAATCTATATCATATCTGGGATTATCTGCTTATAATGTACATGTATAATCGTTTGGTTCCCTATATTTTATTACACAGGTTTTCCATACATTATTAACCCCGTTATAACCATTAAATCTTCGTAATTATTGGGAGAAATAGAGTATGGGGTGAAGAAGTTATGAACCAGCTGAAACAATTTCAATTTTGACTTTAGCAATAATATTGTCACACATGTATTGATATATTCCACATGCATGTAACTTTTCCAGCCCTCACTAATGACGAAGGATTCTTTTGGCAAGAACATCGACGATTCCTACTGAAAACTCTGCGAGATTATGGCATGGGTAAAATAGCTATGGAGCCACTCATACTGGCAAGTTTCCAATTAATTAAACAAGAGTTATACTCTTTTAATTACGAAAGATTAGAACTGGCACATTACCGAATCTTCGGTGATTAAGCTCTACCACTTAGTGGGAAACATGACCCATCTGATTGCGCAGTCCAAACCTATAAAAAAATTCCATCCCACTATCGGATTCAGAGGGAGGATATCCTCAAGTGCTTTGCCTTGTCTTGTCTGTCATTATGTCTACAACAAGCATTTCATGCTACCAATATATTTTATTTTAGGATGAAATTCAATATTTATTCAAAGAAATAAACTCCTATAAAGGACAGCCAAGAGATGTAAAAGACCTGCTAGGAAAAAGTTTCGCTAACAACGTCTGCATTCTTCTTAGTGGAAAACGATTGGACTATAAAGATAAAAAGCTTACAGATTTGCTAGCTTTCAACGATTTTATGACAGCGCCTCCTAGCAGTTCACTAGCTTTTCGATTATTTTTTCCCTGGTTGGTATCAATTCGAGGATTGGATGTCCTAACACAACGTAAAAAGTTCGGGTAAGCCTTGGGGAACTGTACATGTTCAATTTATTCAAGAAAACGTAGCATGCTATCTATTTTATTATTTTAGAAAATTATCTCACGATTTGACATCAGCCATTGCAGATATTATAGGTAAGGAAAAGGAAACGTTTGTTGACGGAGAAAAAGGAAATTATGTACATGCATTTTTTACCGAGCAGAATGCAAGACGCCTGAGAAAGGACAACGCTGACATATTTCAAGGTAAACCCATTACTGTGAGTTTTGTATCCAACATATTACAACAGTTGATGTGCATTTTTCTGTGTGGATAAAAAATTCTTCATGGTTTTTAGATGCCAATCTATTGCACAATTCGAAAGATATCATGGGAGCTGGGAGTCAAACGTTAGCATTTACAATGCTTTGGGGGTTGCTCTATATGGCTAGAGAACCTGAAATTCAAAAGCGTATCCAAAACGAAATCGATGATGTAATTGGAACTGATAGGCAGCCATCTTGGAATGACCGCTTGTTGACCCCATTCACAGAAGCCACCCTGCTCGAAATACAGAGAAAGGGAAGCATAATTCCACTGAATCTAACACATAGGTAAATCAAGTCATAAGCTTTATAAGCCAGTAAATTGGCAAATATTGCAATCGTTATACAAGTACTGTAAACTAAATTCCAAATCCACTCAATTATTACTGTAAAGTAATAAAGAGGAAACAACACTGTTTGGCTATCGAATTCCGAAGAAAAGCTACGTAGTTTCCAATTTATGGAGCGTCCATCATGATCCAAAATTATGGAAGAATCCTCACGTATTCGAACCAAGCCGATTTTTGGACGACAGTGGAAAGGTTCGCAAACCAGAATATCTGATACCATTTTCTCTCGGTGAGTAAACTATATCTAGTTTTACAGAACTGACATGCCGAGGACGTTCTTTAATAATTTTATAACCATTTGTATTATTTTTACAGGGAAAAGACTGTGTGCTGGAGAATCACTAGCCAGGATGGAACTTTATTTATATTTCACGTCAATTTTACAACGTTTTACAATTCTTCCAGAAGACGGCAAGATACCTTCGACCGATGTCTTCTCGGGATTCGCCATAATTCCGAAAACATCAACGTTTAGATTTGTGCCACGCTAACATGATTACTATAATTTTTCTCATTACAATGTATTACAGCATAAAATAATTAATATACGTTAGTATCAATCATGTTTTTGACATCTGTAGTTTAAATACAACTTAACCTCGTGTGTATTTTAATAAGCCATCTTAATAAGTAAATCACCATATACATTGTATCACGAAATTACAGAGGAAATGCGCAAATAAATATTATAGATGCGTACATTGAGTATTCCACGGGATATGCTCTGCTCCAACTGTGCTCAAAATATGCATATTTCAACCCTACTTGTCTAGTAGACATGAATGACGTAACTTGTCCTAGCTGTCGCAATTTCTTATATTTATTAGTAATGCTTGTGCTTATCCTAACCTGACCTATCCTATCATAAACTTAACTGACCTAAAAATGCGATTTATTTATTTACCTGCCCCTAACCATAGGCAATCACCAGCCAGCCTATAAGCCGTTAGGAGCCCATTCACCTTCTGTGCAGAAGTAGGGCAGGCAGCAACAAGGCATATTCCGATTGGTGTACGAGTCAATGATGCATGTATATTATGTGGATTTAATATACAGTACATGTGCTGTAATACAATCTTATAGGATTTAGCAATGGATCTTACTCTTAGTAAATACATCCATGTTATGAAATACCGTTATTTTGAAGATAAACAGAACATAACATTTGAATTATTATAAGCCTAACTAATTGTAGGTACATTTTTAAGAAAATTTAATGTCCGATTTCAACTGAGTGAAAAACAGTGAAACTGTAAATCATGCATAGCGTAATTCAGTGTTGATTTATTTCCAAACCCGGTTTATGGAAAAAAAAAACATTATTGCCAATACATGTTCTCAAGAAAAAATTTAAGCAAATTATTTGCCTATATTTAAAAAAAATAATTTCAGCTTCTTTAGCTTGAACGAATTTCTGGTGCACATTTCCACCCACATTTAAAGGAAGCAATGTATTTTAATTTAAAAATCATGTCGTTAGACAGAATATGCTATCATGTTTTGGTAACATTTATCGGAATATCTATGACAAATTTCGTAATCTGCCATTTAAAATATCAGCACTTGCATACGGGCTTGACAGTAAATCTAATGTAACTAAATAAAAATAATCCATCCTTAACTTACCTGAGATTGTATTGTGTGATTATAATTTTACTTCACATCATTCGCTATTATGGTTTGTATTAAAGTTCATAAATCTTGCACAGTGATCGAGATGCAAAAGAAAGACCAGCCAGTGAACACGAACTGCTATTGGTCCATCGGTATTTCACTTTGCTCATCACGTGACAAGTTGTTTAGGTAATGTGGATGAAGTGGAAACAACGCAAGTTTCGATGCATTTCAAGCAACTGGTGGCTGCAGTTGCTGGGCTTCACTACATCGCAATTTTTCTGTTAAATGTTGACTTTTTGATTTGATAGGATTTCAAGAAATCAGTCGCATTGCAAGTAAGGGTTGTATTTTTGAAGTTTTAAATTAAGAATGATTTCACAGCTGATGACCTGAACTTGAATCTGAAATTGAACACCTAGGCCCACAAAACTGCTGATGGTTAGTGGCTAAATTAACTAAGTGGCTAATTAACTTTTAATTTCAGAAGTGAAAATTAATGACCACAGCAAAATATGCAAGTCCCAGCATCTGACAGCCGAGCTCGTTTCGCCATCAAGAAAAGCTACAGCATAGAAGTAAGTAAATACCAATATAATTTATAATCCATTGTTAGAAGTTTGCTATAATATAAGCCCAGCCTTATTAATAGAATGTGACTAGCTACTGTATGTTTGTAGTATTTTCGAGAATATTGAATATTAATAAATGCATGCACATAAAATTAATCTACTTGCATAAAAATAAAACTATATGTTGAGTGCATGTAATTCGCAGTATTCTGGTATAATATAATTTCTAATATTTTACAAGTATTCAGTTCTATGACTAAATTATAATATTGCTGATGAAAACAATTATACAGAAACGATTACAGCTATCGTTATAGCCAGACTATTTAAATGCTGCTGAAACTAGTCTAAAACCTAAACACTTTTTAGAAGGCTCAGAAAGAATAAAATTATGGCTGTTCTTAACCAATTCATCATTTTGCATGATGGATATTTTACTAGCAGTAAATAATGCACTGTAAATGACGTTAAAAGCGCCAAAAGTTCTGCTACATTTACTGACAACAAAGTACAACAGATAGCTATTGGCATCACGACAAAATTTATTTAATGGCTACTAAAAGGTCATTGATAATGAATAAATGTATTGCTAAGCGCAAAACTTTCGATCGTTTAAATGACAGGATAATACATGTATATACTGACATCGCGTTGCACGCGAGAATTGAAATGAAAATGAAAATGACGATGGGTGTCGAATGACAATTAATTACTGTATGTCGACTGTGCCAATGGCTTCCTTATACTCGTATGAAAAATATCACTGAACATTTGTTGTTGGGCAACATGAAAATTAAAATTAATAAACGTGTCAATTTAACCTGTCAATAAACCTGACAATTATTATGTGTTTTAAATCGGGATAAACATGCAAAATTAGCACATGAAAGGTTACTTGAGCAAATGAAAATAATAACGTGTCTGAAAAATTAACTAGGTGTAATTGTAATCATCAAAACTTTTCCTTTTCGACCATTTCAACTGCTGACTTAAGTACCACTAGTTAATTCGTGCAAACTACTGGCATTGTACATGCATTTGCGTAGGCGCTGCAACTACAGATTATCTTATTCTCAAGAGCCAAAAGCATGGAAAATAAGTTAGTGGTCTTGAATTGTTGGCTATTACGAGCTCGCATCGCATAATTGACATCCGAATAGCAAGTTGTCCTAAAATGAATTTGAAGCACAAATCCACGAGGAGGTGACAACTTGTGAAAAGTACATATTGGTTAAAGTCCCACTGAAATCTTTGAAATCCTACTGAAATCCTTGAAATCCCACTTAAATCCTTGAAATCCCGTTGAAATCCTTGAAATCCGTGAAATCCCACTGACATCTTTGAAATCCGTGAAATCCCACTGACATCTTTGAAGTCCTTTAAGTCCCACTGACATCCCACAGAAATCCTTAAATAACACTGAAATCTTTGAAATCCCACTGAAATCTTTGAAATCCCACTGAAATCTTTGAAATCCCACTGAAATCTTTGAAATCTCACTGAATTTTTTTTAAATATCCTCCAGAAATTTTGTAAATGCCTACTCAAATCTGTGATCTGGGGTACATAATTGTTAAGTTGCCACCCCCTCGGCATACATGCCTTAGACAAATCCATTTATCGATTTATTAATACAAATTGCATTAAAATGAAAACGTCTGCTAGTTATAAAGGAATTCGAAATTGGAATTTATGCAAGATACCGGCCAAATAGAGAAATACTAAGGGTTGGGAATGCTTGGGTTTGCTGGGTTTGACGAATCCATATCAGATCAAAAATAATGACAAATATTGTGTAAAATACATGTACATGTTTTAAATAAAGCAGGGCCTCCCTTATTAAAGTTTATAGCAGGGCCTCCTTTGTAGGTATGGAGAAGTTGACCTTGCTTGAGGTTTATAGCACAGCCTCTTCTAGGTACATGGACATTACATCATGTATAGAGGAACTAATGGGAATCATTCAAGGCTATATATATATATATATATATATATATATATATAATCGAGAATGTTGAATTTTAAAATTGCAATTAGTTCCAATGTAATTGGCCCAAGCACAATTTTACATAGTTTTATTTTCATATGCAGTCCCGGATCTTAATTGTATCTATGCAAAATTTGTATATAAATAAAAAATACGAACAATTTTATATAAATTCACCGTATTTCATCGAATGTTTTAGACGCTATCGCTTGTAAGACTTACCAGAATTTTAGAACAACCAGCAGAGAAAAAACACTAAGCAAATGCTTGTTGCTTTTTGCGAAATTGTGGAATTGTGATACATTTTCTACATTGGCGTACATGCATATTTACTTCAATGGTGTCAAGATATCGACCTGTTGCTTAATTTTCATGTTCTAATGCAATCACAATTTTCTTTTCAATAGGGCTTCGTTATGCAATTTTTATGACAGCATTTTGATGTGCTATACCGGCTCAAAATTAACGAAATGCATACAAGCGTGGGTCTAAGACACGCCCTGTTTTTGTTTTTGGAGACCAAAAGAGTGGAAAAAATATGCGTCTTACAATCAACTCCAGCAGCAAGCTTAGAAGCACATAATTGTTTTTTTTCGTCATTTATCGCAGAATCCGCCTTTCGTCAATGAAATGCATATTTTCAAAATATATATTTAAAAATATACAAAAATTGCATTTAAATGTAATGAAAACTAATTTGATATGGAATACGAAAAGAAATTGGAAAACGAAATCACATTTCGTAAGTACACGCCCCTTCTTCGTATATTTTGTAAAAACAGTTACCCCAAAAAACAAAACCCCAAATCACTAATAAAGATATGTGACCAAATATAGTTCTGCTGTTTCCCTATTAGTCCCTATTGGCAAAGAATAACCGTAGGGATTTATTTTACGAAAGTCCCCATTGCTGTGATCATCCCAGGAAATGACGTCTAAACGTAAATATTCGTACGAAATCGGATTTCGTCCAAAATTTCTCCAAATTCTAATCTACTTTGATAATTATCCAATGGTCCTTTTTGTACCTCCTGATGATATGATGGATGGTTGGGCGACTTCATTGAGCTATTTCAGCTATATGTTTGATGTATTTTCTTATAGAATGAAGTCCATACACAAACTAATTCATAACATTTTAAACATTTAAAAAGTTCCAGATTCCTCTATTATAGCATGAACTTTTGGCTATATCATTTTCACTTTGAAATTATTTGTCCTTGTTAAATTTAGGTTATTAACTGTAGATACAGTAGTTAAATGCAGGAGTATCATTTTAACTTTTGAGTCATTGTATGCCCCAAAATCGGAAATTTGCATATTCAAATTTCATCGATTTTAGATAACCCAATCAGTTGGAGTTTTCTTCAGAATATCATTCCTATTCAAAAAAGTTGAAGCTCCTGCTCCTATTCTTATATCCGCTGTAAAATTGAAATCATTTATTATTATTTAATCAAATTTAACCAATCATTCCATGTTCAAATGTCATGCAGTCCTCCATCTACAGAACAACAACGTGATGAAAGTACAAAAACGTTAAAGCACTTCCTGTTTAATATACAACAAGGTGTGAAACATACATCAGTTAACGAATCTTTGTGAAATTTCTTCAATTATTGGGAACGTCAGTACATAATGGACATGTGCACAGTCCCAAACTCAAAAATGTTGTACCCGGAATGCATTTATTTTAATTCCGCATAATTCCCAAAGGAAACCTTTTACCAAGAAACCATTTTTAAGTAAACTTGGGCCAATGGAAGTCATACATGTATGTAGTAATCATTCTGGGCATTTGTTACAGGCATATTTTAGTAGAAAACAAACAGTTTTTTATATATTTAATGTTATTCAAATTATGTTATTAGCAAAAAGAAATATCTGCTATAAAATTAACAGACAGAGAAATTTCGTACGAAATAAAAACGATACGAAAACGAAATCACATTTCGTAAGTACATGTCCATTTTCGTACGAAAATACCCCAAATCAGTAATAAAGATGTGTGACCATACATATAATTCTGCTATATTTACAGTAATCATTCACCATTAATGCATCATTCATGAATAATCTTAGTGAAATATTCATAAAACAGTACGAGTATTGCTGATGTGCTGCAAATTTATTCAGCAATTACACCTACAGACAGTCAGTAGTACTGAAATTTTTATGCAAAAACACTGTAATATGCAGTGCGCTTAAAAAATTCATTCTGTAATATTAGAAGGTATATCAAGACAATTATTCTACTTGTTGTGGTAATAAACAGCACAAATGTCGCATTTTCTATTTAACGAGCTTCATTTCTGTCTGTTTTCGACCTTCGTGAAATCATTTTTATCCGACTTATTAGAGACCATTAAATGTGGAAAATAAGGTATCACAAAATACTTTATTGCAGTGGTCCGAATACAAGACGATGTTTTTTGGATGACGTCCGACGATGATAAAATTGACAAAAAAGGACGTCCATTTGGGATGAGATGACGTAATTTTTAGAAAAGCACATAAAATCGACGCCTTTGGACATCCATTTTTTTGTACTTTTGCTGCCTGGGATAGGCCCATTTTATCCGCACCAATCAGCCAGCGGTATGAAATGTATCTGACAACATTTATCAATTAAACAAGCATCTCTCAAAAGTAATTATTTTAATTTTCAGCAGTTAAATGTTTCTGCATTCCGCCATTAGAGGGCGCTCAGTTATAAGATACCATTTTATACGACTCAGTGCTCCCTAGCGGCGGAGGGCGGAAACATATCACTACTGGAAAATTCCCCCAAAAAAACCTGATAGTTGCTTGTTTGATATCACCAAACCCGATCCCCATATCTTTAATAATAAGGCCGCAAAAATTCACAAACTCATTAAAAAGACCAGTGGGGAACCTATGATTCGATTCAATTTAATGCAGAATCGCTTGGGAGGCATATCGAGAACTACAATTGTAGATGTCTAAAAAAACTACGCTCGTTCAGTACGGGTACAAACTGAAACTATTCGATGCGTGAAAATTCTCTAACAAACTGCTGCAAGGTTTATCTACGACATACATGTATATGTTTATTATTATTATATAAAAATTAATATTTAAAAAAATATTCAAAAATTGCAGTTCAATAAAAATTGACTTATTATGATTTAAGAAGAGTTGGTGGAACAATTCAAGGATTTTAATGATCTTGCCATACAAACATGTGATCCTAAATCGGAGATTTGCATGATCAAATTTCATCGTTATAGACCTCAGGAAATTTAACTGTGGAAATTATTTTGACATCAATTGGACATTTCTCTTCAGAACATCATTCCTAATCAAAAGTTGAAGCTCTTGCTTCAATTCCAATATATGCTATAAAACGTATATAATTTTTATTGAAAATTAATTTATTATGATTTAAGGGGAGCTGGACGAAAAAATGATGGAATTTTAAGAATAAACATATAAAAATTGTAAATGCTGAAACTACTAAAAATTTCCAGGTTTTAACGAACACTGATCACTACCTGAAATGGCTGAGGGATAAGGTTAAGACCAACGATAGGTTTTAACGAGGGCTTTTGCTTGTTAGGAGGAATTCGAAATTGGAATTTCTGCAAGATACAAGCCAAAAAGAGAAAGGTCATTTGCTTAGCCAAGGGCTCCCCCAAGCACATCCGGGCACCGATCGAAAACGGTATGACACACGATGGTTTCTTCACTTTGTTTTGGGTGTCCAAAAACCGTTCAGGGCAGAATTCAAAGGGCTTTTCCCAACACTTGGGATCACGATGCACCCCGTAGATGTTCTCAATCACTGTGCAGCCCTTTGGTATGGGGCAGCCAAGAACTGTCGTGTCTTTCAATGCACTGTGGAACAAGGACATGGGCACTACGGTGACATAACGGTGGATTTCCAGTGTAACAGCTTCTAGATATGGCAACCTGCAAATCAAGATTGTCTTGTCAACTTTCTGAGACTTACCATAGAACAACGTTTTTAAATTTGGGGAAAAATTTAGTCACATACAGTAGAACCTCTGTAACTTGACCACCCAAGGGACTGTCGCAAACTGGTCAACATATGGTACGAGGTTGTACTGACACAGGATTTTAATTCCGTGACCTGCACATACTCTGTACTTATTTTTACAGTAATCATTCATCGTTAATGAATCATTCGTGAATAATCTTAGTGAAATGTTCATAATACAGTACCAATATTGCTAGTGTGCTGCAAATGTATCCAGCAATTACACCAACAGACAGTCAGTAGTACTGGCATTTTAGAAATTTCATTCTGTAAGATTAGAAAGCATATACAGACAGTTATCCTACCTGTTGTGGTAATAAACAGCACAAATCTAGCATTTACTATACCAATTCCCAGTCCCAAATGTCCAAAAAGTCCAAAATGAACTCTTTTACCTCTACAGAGACAGTTGCTGTTCAGGGGTGCACAGTAGAAGTTTTGCTAGCAGCCAATAAATTTAATCATCCATGACTTTACATGTTGAGACCATGCTGATCAACATACATAAAGTAAATTACTAGTGTGTGTCATAGTCAGAGTGGTCAACATACAGAGGTGCAGTGGTCAACATGTAGAAGTCACCTTTCATTGAGTTAATGTGGTGAGAGTCTGTACAGTTAAAATGTGGTTAACTTAGGGAGGTGGTCAACTTTGGAGGTTCTACTGTAATATTAATGTTCCCATGTTGTGTTAATTTGTGGCTCAACATTTGAAATATTTTCTCCAATTTTTTCAGTAAGGAATTATTTCCACACCTAACGATACATGCACTTACATGGTCAAGTCCTGAAGAACAGGTGCTCTTCCACGTCCAATGACATCATCAAGTTCTTCTTGGATTTTGTCCTGAACTTGGGGCCATGTCGACAAGACAAGGATGCTCCAAGTCAACGTTTCGGTGGTGGCTTCAACACCCGCCAGAAATAAATCATACAGTGTGCCTGCTAAGTGGTCATCTGTTAATGGAAATTGAAAGCATGAAACCAAATTGATTTTAGAAAGAAAAGGTAATATGGATAACTTCGCATTTACTCGTATAGGGTGGCTCTGTCTCTGACTTGTCGTTTCGCTGAATCTCTTCCAGATAGGCATCCAGAAAATCCCTGCATTCGCCCTCCTTGAATGTCCTTCGATGCCCATCGATCTCTTTCTGCAAGTAGCTCCATAACATGTTGTGATGCTTTAGATGGGTCCAGTAGCCAAATGCACCAGGAACCAAATAGCGCAGGTAAGGCATGAAATTCAAAGGCGAATTGTTGCGCAAGCCATGAAATATTTCTGATAGGATTCTGTAAAATTGCTCCCCTTCTTCATCGCCTTCTACGATAGTTTTACCTGCATGGAAACATTAGAAATTTTTAAAAATTCACTGCCAGATGTAAATTTAAAAAATAGTCTCTCCTGAATTTCTTTCGTTTGCGACTTCGACGTTCGATTAATTTGAATTACATGTACTGTAAGTATTTCATGTTAACTTGATTCACAACTAAGTTAAATCGCCCTTAAATCAGTTGATTTTGTTAACTACAGAGGGTAAAATAAGTTTTGGCAAAGTATGAAAAATGTCGTTTACAAGAAAATTAAAATAGTAACATTGCAAACGTACATGTATTATATTATGTGCATTACATAATTTTATGTAACAACAACAACAAAACTTTGCAAAATTAACATCGACTTCTTCCAAAGCAAAAAAGTAATGGCAATGCATGGCAATAAACACAATGGAAGAGACGTTCAGTGTCTCCTCTTGCCCAAATTTCCTGACACTGTCTTTTATTTTATGGCGCAAGACATTCACATATGTTCCGTTAAACTCTATGGCGGAACTTCGTTTGGGACTGTATGGGATATAGTAGTGTTAAAAATATTAATTTAAGTGATTATATCATGACTACCAGAAAAGATGTGAATGTGGGGAGCCATTAAAATAAAAGATTAAGGAAATTTGGGCAAGAGGAGACAATGAACATTTTCTCCATGGTATTTTTGCCATTACTTTCTTTGCATTGAGTCTATTTTTTTTTAAAGTCGCTCTTAATTTTGCAAATGTTTTTGTTGTTGTTGTTATATTAACTAAGCTTATGTAATGCCCATACAGGTACGTTTAAAATTTTACTCCTTTTAATTATCTTGTGAACTACATTTTAACCTTTTTTAACAGGCAATGTACAAGGGTTGAGCACTAACCATCATTTGTCCTTTTCTTATGGATAAAATCATTATTATTAGTATTTAGTATTATTAAACTGGAAAAAGAATTTTAGAATAATCATAAATGGGGATGTTCCAAATATTAATTTCGCATAATACAGTAATGGCGCATATCAATTTCGCCACTGACACGTTTGACGGTTCACGAATTCTACACAAGACAGTTTCTAGTATCGTGTTTGGTGTGAAGTCGATTTCTACTTACTGCACACGAGTTTCCAAACAATGTTGAAAATGGGTAAGAAAAA
>JAQGAF010001497.1:0-30349 GCA_034687865.1 Kryphioiulus occultus
GAGCACAGTAGGCTACTGATGGATTGATGTTCCATTATGATTACTGACCATTTTTGGTTAACATCCTTTCAGCATCGAAATACTGACAGTGGTACTGCCCATACTGTAAGAAGCTATACATTTTCTAACGTTTTAACATATCCTCAATTCCCACATTAACGAAAGTCGACATATACTGACAGAAGCGCCACCTGTGGCGATTGGCGTCTAATTCCACACTGACAAAACGCCTTTTCAAAGACCTGATAAGACCAGTCTCGTTTGGCGAGAAAAAAAAACAAAAAAAAGCAACACGGCAATCCAGAATAGCCGGGCATAAAAAATGAAAGGATATGTGAAATGGCGGATTGATCCCTAACAAAAAAGTGAAGAAGCCACCAAAAAAAGAAAAAAAAGTGCACTAGATACACTGATACATGTACATGGCATAGTGTGGCAGCTCAGGGACTGGTTGCCAGGCAACTGCGTCTGGGCAGAATGTCCGATAAGCTTAATGGTCATTTTAGATCAGGTTTTTTTAAACCGATAGCCATTGTCAGAGTGCTGATTGAAGTGACCAGCCAGACACATCTTTCGATCTGCAGGATCGTATCGTTGTCTTAACGACGTTTGAGGAAAACCTGAGAGGATGACAACTATTTGGGTCTGTTTTATCTTGGGGGCTGACTCGGCGTCTGGTAATTGTCTGTCCATTAAGCGAATTAATTGGAAGGAATGCGACGTCACGATGGTCATTAAGTCGAATTTCTGGAATGGTGACGGCCATTTTGTGTTTGGTTAGAAATGCGGGTTGATGCGGAAAAAGGAAGCGATGGGAAATGGCGCCTAAAAGCATTTACGGGGACCCTCGTACCCATAAACTGACCCCAAACACGAGTTGTTTTTGCACTCGGCATTTCAATTTGTGACACCAGCATCGGAAATGGCTGTTTGTGAGTGGCCATTTTGCCACTTTAGGGTTCGTCGTGGTCAGAAACCGCATTTTCCGCAATAAAAAAATGCAGCGCATGCCATAAGAGCCAGCCTAAACCCCCGGTTTTATGATGCCAAATTTTAAAATGTATGTCCCGATATGGCCAGATTTGGGGTGATAGGGTGCATTTTCAGTGGGAAATTGGTCCCACGAAATCCACTGCAGGGGGACCCTAAAGCAAATAGCAAATTTAACAACTTTGGGGCACATTCGTGGAATTTGGGAATTCTCGATTGCACAAGTAGGATCAGTGTGAATTGATATTGACAGTGAAATTTATTTCTATTTTGGATCTGTAACTCGAGCTGAATGTATCAAGTTTCTAAAGGCAGCAGTACAGGGTGATCATAAGTCCTATCCTCATTACAAAAGTAAACTTAAAAACACTGTAGGCCTACACAGGGATTTTCCAGAGATGACGTTTTCAACTTCCCTGACTTTTCCAGGTTTTACAACAAAATTCCCTGACCACCCTGGCCACTGAAAATGCAAAAAATATGAGATGCAAATGTAAGGGATGCTGTATTTATTGCTTACTGTACAAAAACAGGGTACAGAACAGTTTCACGAGGCAACAACAAATTTAGATTAGTTTTGTTATATAATTGCTTGTCGTCTCTGGATTTTTGTATTAACCAATAATTAGCTATGCAAAATCTATTGTGGATTTGTTGAATTCCCCTGACTTTTTAAAAGTAAATAAATTTTCCCTGACTTTTTCACGCCGTTTCAATTTCCCTGACTTTTCCACGTCGGTTACAACTGTGTTGGTCACAAGGAACACATTTTGGGAAACGGAAGAACTAGTTTTTCATTTCATATATGAACCATATCTGTACCAATTGAGCTGTCCCTGTATGTATAGACTGTTAGTTTACCCTTTTCCAAATATTTTCATATGACTCTGACAGTTTTCTCAAAAATTAATTTTTTTCATGATGGATCATGGCATTATGATCAATGTTCTTGCACTTCTCGCTAGGGGGACTTTCAATTATTACCAAAAGTCAAGAAAAGACAATTTAATCACATGGCTTGTATGTCAGCCATTTCTGGTATCCAGTTAAGAACAAGGACATACAAAAATACCAAATTTTAACGATGGGTCTTTGCTCTTACTCATTTGAGCAGGAATATAAGAGGGGAGACCTGGAAATATGGGGGCGCGCTAAAAAAAGCAGCAACAAATGGGGGAATGGTTTACGGAACTTCCAGATTGGTACAAATGAGATCGGCTGCAACTAATTATGAAAATAAGCCTAAAATCTCCCAAAAACCAATAGGCTATCCTTGGGAGGCTCTGGCTGTCTTCAAATGTCGGATTTACGCGAAAACTGCTTCATGAGATTTGCTCCAAATTCATTCTGATACCTGAATATTTTTGAAGAAGGTACAGTGTACCTTAAATTCAAATCAAGCAAATATCGTATATGCCATGTGGTATTCCTTCACATTGACATTGACTGTTTGTTCACTTATTTGCGATGGGAATGTAAGATGTAATATGCAAACTTACCTTTTTATGTGCCACACAAAAGCTTCTTAGGGGATGGGGGAGAGGGCGGGGACCCTAGAACGGCAAAAGATACAAAATTAGGATAAATAAAGTCGAGACAGTCGGTTGCCTTTTATTCACAATTATTTAGTAGTATTTGAACCTAGAAAATGAAAATGACGCTAGTTTTTTTCCTTAAGTTAGCATTTATTTTAGTTTACGGGGAAAAAAGCTAGTGTTAAATTAGAAAAAAAAAACAAATGACGGAGAAACTAAATGCCATAGTCAAAAAAAATGTGAAAAAAAATATTATCAACCCACAATTCTTTAAAAAAAAATAGCAATGCTAATAATTAATCTGAAAATTACGGAAAAAATTGTAGACGACATTTTTTTGGAACTTTGATTTCCAATGATAGGTTTAGCCCACATTTTCAAACAAAATGTGTTTATTAATATAAACAATATAGGAATGCCATAGTGAAATTTCATGGAAGCAGAAGATCTCAAATGATGAATTTTACACATTGCTATAAAAACGTATTCAGAAACATTAATTAAGGGGTAAGGAAACTCATTAGGCGAAATTTTTTTTGAAAACTGTCGTAAGTGATGGATTTTTAGCCCTTAATTCTTTAAAATATCATTGAAATTGTTTGAACCTGGAAGAAATGAAAATATGACACTAGTTTTTTTTCCCCTTAAGTTAGCCTTTATCGCCAGCATTTATTTTAGTTTAAGGAAAAATGCTAGTTTAACGTTTAAAGGCAATTTTTAAAAAGCTACCACAAATAATAGATTTTCATTAGTTTTTTCATAGATTTCATTTCCTTAAACAATTTTTCAGAAATATTAATAACGAAGGAAATACTGAGGGCCATTTTTCATAAAAACTAGATCACCAATACTGCATTTTGTTTAGATTCTTTCTTAAGAAACAAACACAGAACATTAAAATGTGCACAATGAAAACCCCCAGTTTCCAGTTCCAATTCCCTAAGTTTTCCAGGTTGGTAGGCACCTTGCCTCGGTTATTATTATAGGGGAACACGGCGTATTCCCAGCAATTCTAACTAACATTTGCTACCAAGAAAAGACCTGAAATCATTCAGTTTCACCTTTAATCCCGAAATTCATGAAACTGGAATTTCCTCGCTATCTGCCTGCCATTTATGCTCGACATGTTTACAGCCGACCAAACTGATTTTTCCCAATGTCCACTCAGTTTTCCCCAACGCCGCAACGGTTTCATTTTCACGCGTTCCAAATCAATTTTGAATACACTGACCGCAACATTCGGACGCCTTAAAAGAGTGTTTGCTCTTTATTCTACCCGCCTTTATACACGTACACGTGGAGTGATGTCCGGTCACGATAGCCCTTGTCCGTCGACATGGCAACGGAGGTGTTGGTGGCCATCAGAACGCATTTCGGCCGAAATTGACCCGCGTGATATACCAAAGTGCAAAATCACATTACTCCCTGGCCTTCCATTCTCATTGCTATACTGCCGCTGTCCGAAGCTTAATTTAATACGCTATAAGGTTATCTTGTGGAAGAGATACGTTTTCGTCTCTCTCTACACATAAGTTATGCTGACAGTGACGATGAAAAGAATCCAATAACATATAGAAATCATCGACAAAATTTCAGTAATGAACCCGTTGTCTGGTGCGACCGTAAGATGGCGTCTCAATCGATTATTTCTTGATATCCTGTTTTCTACATCTTACAGGATGGAGTTTGTGAACTTTCAAAAAGCGCCGATTTTACATGTACAACACATTGAACAGTTTTGAAAAACAATTCTTACAGAGGAATGTGCAAGAATGAAACAATTCTGTCTATTAAGCGGAGGTTATCGCATCTATGTTGCGCATTGTCATAATTACGAGGCCACAAGAAGATGTCCATCATTCATCAAGCTCATTAGTACACTGTGTTCAAGTATGGCTCGCTGCATTTACTTAAGTTTTTTTCCATCTTAATAAATGTGTGAGTGAGAAATGAACGAGGGCGAGAAATAACATGGCGCATTAATCTTTTTGAACCAACTTGGCGAAGCCATTAATCACTGAAGATGGCCTCCACCGACGTCACGACATCTAAATAAGTGGTCTAGTAAAACTGAGTTGATGATCGATCGAATAATTCATAGATTGATTTACGAATATCAGAGGAAAAATGTCGCTCAACCATATAATAGTTTAATCTGTAAAGCTTACATGTAAATGCAACTCAATTTCCCTGACCAAATCTGATTAATTTCCCTGACTTAGCAAAAAGTCACATTAATTAAAATTAACTTTATCTGCAGCACTACAATTAACTATATTTTTTCTGTCATGATGACTAGCCAAATCTTCAATTGAATTTCCCTGACTTTTCCAGGTTTTCCAGACACTTTTTGGAAAATTGCCATACAATTTCAAGAATCAATTTTTACAGATTTAATCCAAGCAAATATACCACATGGCAGAAATTTTACAAATTATAGACATGATCACGAAATGATGGAATTAGCACAAAATTTTGTAAGAAGAAATAATAATATTAATAATTGAGAGACTGCCATAGGCGAACTTTTTGAAAAATTACAAGAAATATTGAATTTTTTGTGTATTAATATTAATAATGTTGCGAACACTAGTAGTTGAAATCACTAAATCTCAAAGGACTTCTTTGAAATATTAAAAAATTCTTCATAATGACGAAAACGCCGTAGGCAAAATTTATTTTAACAAAACTTATGCATTTGTGGCGAATTTTTCATAAGAGAATTAATGATAATGATTAGAAATGATACAGCTTTTCTAATGCTTTCATGAGATGCTTATACCAATCAAAATAGGTGTGCTACAAAAATTTCCAGACAATGAATTTTCCTGACTTCCACGTGAATGTCCCTGACTTAATTGTCAAAATGTCGAGATTTCACTGACTTTCCCTAACGGTATGAACCCTGTATATTCACACATTACAAAACTGAATTTAAAAACAGCTGTTAGTCCCTTGTATCTCATTAAGTTTTTTACATTGTTTGTAATGCGTCAGGGCTTCATGATCACTCTGTATCGCTGCGAGCATGCCCCAGGACGACTGTCTTGATGGCTGCAGCATTCATTGCGCGCATAAAATTACGAGAATGAAATAATGAACAAAGCTAACAGTTAAGTTGACGATATGTATGCAAATGTGTCAAAATATAAAGCTCATATTTGTATTTTAATGAGCTCGAGACGAAGCTTTATCTTGAGGACTAGATTTAGCGTGCCCTCCCTCGAGGATGGAAAATACGATATGGTGTAAAAATCCCAGAAGTTCTCAAATGTTATACACTGTATGTTGATGCCCTCTGGAATAATGAAATTCGGTTATTATTCTAAATGTCAAAACTAAGTTCAGCAGACAAACTTAGTTACATCGGTACGTAAACTTAGAAAACCAGGGCGACATTTACTGACTCAATGGCAATTTCACGTCTGACATGACGTCTTAGTGTCCAATGGGGCCATATCAGACCTGTTAGGTCGACACCTGAACTTCGCAGATACAATGCATACGATGACGGAATTAATGGACGACGTGCAACGTTCACTGTTGCATAACAAGCTCCACATTTTAATTATCAGTTTTCTTATCGTAACGCGTGAACAGAAATGACAGTCGCTCGGATGGCTTTATTCCGTCAGCTGAAATCATGTTACACGCTATTGTCATTGAATTATGCAGAAAGCAACTCACGCTTAATTGCTGTTAACGCCGAGTCTTGTTGTTAATGAAGACTTAATTGAATGAACACGACGAAGATACGAAAATGAAGCTCAGTCGATGTAAAACATTTTTGGAAATCTTATATGGCCGGTTGCGCAGTTAGTCGAACATCGAAACAAATCTAATTGAATATCTAAAATAACGTGTCAGAACGATGCGTTAGTTTTGTCTTTTCAGAAGTATGCAGCTTTACCTGTACACGAATCATTTGGGATTAATAAGCAAATTAACAATGATCGGATAAGAATTTTACAAACGTTTTATAACGTAGAAATTTTTACTGTAGCCAGTGCTTCCAATGTGTTCCTTTCATTTCCAAAAAAATCGCTTATCAAAAAATCCTTTTCACCCAAAACCGCTTATCAGAAAGTCCTTTTTAAAATAAACCGCTGAACAGAAAATCCATTTGAATCTATTAGAAAGTCCTTTGTACTCAAAACCGCTTATGGGATAGTCCTTTTTACCCAAAACTGCTTATCAGAAAGTCCATTTTACCCAAAATCACTCATCAGAAAGACCTTTTAAACCAAAACTGCGTATCAGAAAGTCCTTTTCACACTAAAACCTGCTTTTCAGAAAGCCCTTTTTATCCAAAACCACTTAGGCCTATGAGAAAGTCCTTTTACCCAATTCAGGTAACATATTTTTCAGAAATAGATATTGCATCTAATAATAAGCGTATATGACGTGTTTATCAAATGGCAAATAAATAATTCTTCCATAAGTAGTTGCCCCCATGCTTACCAAACGTTTTCGTTCACTATACCCAAAGACCACTTCTCAGAAAATCCCCGTTTCCCGAAAACCATATCGATTCTATTCAGTACTATACAATCAGTGGTAGGGGGTGTACGGTATGCCTAGTCCATCAACCCAATTTAATTGGCAATTGGCAGTTATCTGCCACTCATCAGTATTTTTTACCCAATTGAATTCTGGTAATATATCCACGATATTACCAACAAAAATGATTTAAATCTAACAATACTTATGTTACTGTTTTTGAGTGCTTGTACACACTGACTGATGATCAATCACTTTCTTCAGAGTGCTTCTTGACACTTTTGCGATATACATTTAAGATTTCAATTAGCCTTTTCGAGTTGTGACTTTACCCAAAGCAAAAACCGCTTTTACCCAATTGAATATTGGGCAACTTTCTCAGGTTTGGGCATAGTGAAACTAACATTATTAACAAGAAAAAATCACCGACTTCAGTAAACGATGCCCGAATTTTGCCCCTTGTAGGGGAGGATACATGGCAGATGAAAACGCATTGCAAACGTCCACCCCCAACTCCAAACTTTTCTGATGTTCAAACTGTCTTCCAGCTTGTGTAATTGCAAGACAGCAAGCGTGGAAACAAACGTGCTTTTCTGCCAACTCCTCGACATTTTTACGTCCAATTTTGCTGACGCGTAATCGATTTGGAAATAATTTTACGAGCGTCGAGTGCGACGTCACACCTCGTTAAAACTTTGAAAATTGCGATGGTGATAAATAGGGCGGTTTTACGAGGACACTTGCCACACACGCACGGGGACGCTGTCGTTATGTCACCGTCTCGTGTAATTTTTGCCTCTGTTTTTCTTCAACAACTGTCATTTCCAACTGGCGTTGTTTTCAGCCAAGAACAGCTTAAAAAGAAAACGTACAGTAATTTTTACTCCCATCTCATTACGTTTCCAGAAAACTACCTAACGCGACACTCCTTTATCGTCGCGTTGATATTAAATTACGAAACAAAGGATTTGGAGCCAAGAAAACGCAACTTCAGCCTGAGAAAACAGTTGTTGGATTACTTGGGATTTGTCGCAAAATTACTACCTTGAGTTGACGTTTTCGTAAAAAAATTGGGAATTATTTGTACGTGTGCTATGACGCCCCCTCAGAACAACACATGCCATACTTAAGGAACAGATTACATCGGTATAGGCGCTATCACAAATGTGCCCGTAATATTTATATTTCAGCTCTTAGTCTACTGCAGGGTTCCCACTCAAATACTCAAGTAAGAAAAATGAAACATTTTATCCCAAAGTTTTATAAAAAGATGTTGACTAATCAATTGGCTGATAAAAACTAGATGTATCTCAATTTCCTTGACATTTTCACGAATTCTCTGACACTTTTCATTTCCATGACATTCCCTGACTTTCCAGAAAGTGGGAACCCTGTACTACTTAAAAGATAACCAAATTATCGAGTTGAAATTCCGTAAAACAACTTTTAGATATTCTCGCTTTGATAAACTTCTAAATATTGTTTTTTCTTCATGAAGATGCGAATGATCTTTTGAATTTGTCAGCTTTACTTATTTTAATATAAATCAACAGAGATGTGTTGATTTCTATGTAAACAACTTAATCGTCATAGGAAAAAAACCAGCAATTATAAATTTATCAAAGCGAAGATATCCAAATAAGTTTTTTGCATGTTGGTTGGCAGTTATAAGCGATGACGTCACAAAACATTAGGATAAGGTTGGTGTTGTTCACCATCTTAAGTCGAGTTGAAATGCAATGCAATGTAAATGCAATGTAATTTCCGCTTTAGCTGCCCCTAGCTGCCAGGCAATCACTGCCAGCATACTTACCGTTAGGAGAAGCTTACTTTTTGTAGCACTGATGCTTAATGTGTGCAGAAAATGAAAGGGATAAATTTCGATAGCTAGTAAATATGGCATCGAGCAAATATATTGTTAAAGATAAAAAATATTTACAATAAATGACCGACAAACTTTTTTAATTTAAATTGTTGCTTTCGACTAGAAGTAACAACTTGCTGCTAAATATTGCAAACACGCCATCATAAAGTTTTTGGAAACTTTTTGAAGATTTCTTCTGGCAAAGCAGCTGCGCCGCTAACGATAAAGCCATTATAATTTGCGTATTGAGCAGCTGATGGCTCAACGTTTTATAACAATGAATTTGTGTCAACTATTTGGAAGTTTGTGGAGATTGACGATGGCATGTTTTTGGGATAATCCTGAATAATCTTGTTCTAACACAAGACAATGGAACCTCCATCGTTAGTCTCGGGAAAAAAGTCCGAAAATAGATGTCAAAAATAAACAACATATCGGGGAAATTTTATAACTTGAAATTTTTTTACAATTTTTAATTTCAGCCAATTCAGACTAAAACATTATCCTATTAGCAAATGTCTCAATTATATGCTTGAAAATTACTTATTTATACACAACCACTAACCCAGCTACTTAATTTTTTATGTAGCCTATTCCTACTTTTAAATACAAAGCCTGTTTCAATTTGCAAAAACAATGTGTGTCATTAACGAGCAATAAGGAGGGCACAGTCGATTCGGATTTACGCGATTTTTATCTGTCTCTATATGGTTTAACAAAAAAACACTTTCACAGAGAATGAATAAATGGGTGAGTAAAGTTTTATTATTCTAGGTCGGCGTATTAATACTGGTCCCCAAAGGAGAAACGGGGTTTTATTATTCGCAAAACGGGCACAGAGATGCAAAAACTTGGCATAAACAAAATCGGATTTTGCACTTAGAAAAACGATGAAAAAACAATACGTCCACTTAAAAATAAAACGAGCCCGTTGCAGACTCGTTATTGTAGTGACTGCTACAGGGACGAGGTTACCATAAAATAATGTTTAGCTCAATAAATTAATCTTTAAAAAAACCTTGCTTATGTTATGGAGACAGTGTACCAGGAATTATGACCTAGTTTACGCGCCTCAAACAACGGAATCAGGAGAGAATATTTGGAAACTAATTGACCGATAAATTATTTAACAAAAACAAAAACAGAATGGCACCTACATATAGCTAAAGTCCGTATACTCTTCTTTATGCAACAAAAGTTCAACTAAGAAAAGTTTACACAGATAAAGCTTGTATACTCCTCTGGGTGACTGGAGGAAACTTCAATAAATTCTCCTCAATTTTCCAGACAATTGAAAACACACTTTTTATGGATTTGATGGAAAATGGGTCCCCATTCCAAATCACGGAAAGATATTTTTAGCTCACAATTTTGTAAAAAAATAATAATAAAAAACAAAAAAGCTAGTAATAATATAGGAAACGTCATAAACGAAATATTTGAAAATGTCAATGTTTTTAGAAATAACAATTCAGAAATATTTAAAGACGCTGGGAAGTAGGAACACTAGCGGTTGAAACCACAGAATTGACTAAATCTGAAAAAATATTAATAATGACGTTAATGCTGTAGGCAATTAAGAAATTGTCATTATACAAATTTGATAAGTTGTCATTTTTGATTTATCGTTCAGGAACGCCACAGGCGAAATTTAAAAAAAAATACGTACGAGAAATAGTGATTTAGGTGCATTTTGTTGGGCAATTATTTTCATAAATCTACATGTAGGTCACAAATAATGCATTCACTGGATTTCGTAAGAAATATTAATAATGATGAATTTTTTTTAGAAAACCTACAACATTAGATGAATTTGTCTGACTATTACAGGTCAGTTAATTTCCCTGAGCATTTCACGTCATATAAATATCCCTGACTATTCCAGGTCATATTAATTTCCCTGACTATTCCAGGTCGACATATTAATTTCCCTGACTTTTCCACGTTTTCCAGGCGTCACCATGCTTCCTGCAACTTTTTAAACTAGTTTCCCATCAGTATATTGCTCTGCCATAAACTCTGGATAATTTTTCTGAAAAGTTCCTGGTCTGGTTAAAAGTTCATCGATCCATCCTGATCTCGTACACGTTTTCCGATAAGAATTTTAGTGTGGCCATTTCCCTTCGCTGTGTCGAATATAAAAGGGAGGACAGTGAAGAGTGAATATCGATTGTGGTTTAATTCAAAATTTCTAATTCATTTCGATGCGCTGAAAACGAGAAAGATTGCTGCCAGTTTCCCTTTGACCCCAGTCACTGCGCTGACACCAAATCGGCTTATTGGCACTTAAGCTGGAATTAGCGTGTAAATTCACTGGCCAGCCCCTAATCTTTCCAATTTAATGCATCACAATATCATTGAAGTAAAGCAATTGTGAAGGGACTTTTAAACCCATAGTTTAAAAACCGATGAGTTCGGTTTCAAAGAGGATTGTAAATGAACAAAGACGAATTTTGGTTTTATCTCTGGCCCCTAAAGTGAACCACGTCCCATTATAGCGAGCTTTATGTATCGGTCTCCCGAGAGGTCAGCCTGGTAATTCTGATTATATATTCGTCAAAGGTTTCTAATGGGAGGCACTGAATATTTGATCTGGTGTAGGATGATGCTTCGCGTGAAACTTACCAAGATTCCACATTATAACGACACACTAAAAATACCAAACTACAAACAGAGAAGAAAAACTGATTCTTGGGAAACTGAAAAACTTAGAATTTCCGTGAAAGACGAGTATTTTGACCTTGTCATGGCAACTGAGATGTTTATAAACCGATGAAAACCATTTGAAATATATTGTACAGTGGTCCCATAGCTACATGCAGTAACTTTTCAACTTGGTTCTAAAAATGAAACCTAAAGGACACCTGAGGGACGTTCATACACTAAATCAGCACGGTTGACAACTTGTGGCACGCTACATTACGTATCAGGTTGTGTGGCCCAATAATGATCAATCTGCCCTCTTCAGTCGATTTCCCTGACATTTTACTTGGTTTTTTTTTAAATAAGAAAAATGGTGGATTTTATCCCAAATGTTCCTAAAAGATAACTAATCAATTGGCTGATGCAAACTATCTCAATTTCCCTGACATTTTCACGAATTCCCTGATTTTCCCTGACTGTCCAGCAAGTGAGAACCTTGTGTATTAGAACTCTTAAGGGTAAGAACCCTTAATGAATACAATTCCCCTAAAAACTTAGCTAGGATTCTTCGTCATATTATGAAACTGTCTTAATAAGTGCAACTATTATGTGTATTTCAAATTATAAATTCATAACTTGGTTAGACTTCTTCATATTATGAAACTAGCTTAGTAGGTGCCACTATTGAGTGTAATTTGAGTTATAAATTCATCATAATTTCAGACTTACAGTACCCAGAAAATGATATTCCTAAAAAATTAGCAAGGAATCTTCATATTATGAAACTGGATTATTAAGAACAACTATTGAGTGCATTTTAAGTTATAAATTCAGAACTTGGCAAAGATCGTTCTTATTATGAACCTGGATTATTAAGAACAACTATTGAGCGCATTTTAGGTTATAAATTCCTCATAACTGAAAACTTTACCAGAAAATGACATGTGTTTCTATAAAATGCAAATTTAGGCGCGAAATTCAAAATTACACGTGCCAGTATTCCAATTTGGTCCCGTGCAAACAAGCTTTTATTTACTAACACAAGTAGGCGTATACATTCATGTAGATCCTATATCAAAACACGTGATGAGGCTCAAACCACTGTTAACCTGCGACGTACTGTACGTACGAGTTACAAAAACTTGCTAACTACAACGAGTCTATATCGAGCCCGTATTAATGATACCCCAGAGGTTTTGCGTTGATAGATGGACAGTTAACATCTCCAAACATAATACGGTGTGTAATTCGCCAATCATCGGGGGCATTGTAGGAGTGGAAGTGTAATTAATCGGCGGGTTATTCGGTCCATATTAATTTCCAAAACTAAAAAGGTGCAACGGAGCGCTTTTAATAGCCTCGTTTTCTTGGCTGGGAAGTCGGTAATGACTCTTGGGTCCACCAAGGGGATGCCCTAATCGGCAATTAGGGCCCAAACGGGGGCATTTTTTCCCCCTTTGTTTTTGCAATTAAATTGACATCGCTCCAATGGCTGAATGGCGCAACTGCGAGCCCGCACTTAATCTCGGTTATATCCTCGATCATGTCAACTTCATCATGAAGCTGTAAAACATGCAACAATAATAAGCAGCTAGCACTCCACCAGCTATTCCCATGTTAATGCTTTAACAACGCGCTGTAATGGCGAATAAAACCAGGCGGACGAGATACCCCACCCCCGCACGTATTCACCAAATTGTTCACTTAGAAGACTGCGTTTACACTTCGGATCTAGCACGCAATTCCCCTTACACGTTCATTGTACATGGACGTTCAAAACATATTAGCATTTCAGGATATTTCGAAACTACACGACTGGTCGCTAGATGGAGCTCAAACCCGAAGCACCAGTACACGCGTGGGATGCAAATTGTTTACATCATTGGCATCTCCTAGCTGTTTAAGATGGTAATTGTGTATTTCATGAATGTTAATTAAAATGCTAATTGCGCGTAGCCATTATTTTTGGAGCAAGGATGATGTATCCACTTTTCCAAAACAACTTCAGGAAATGGTTTTTGAATGGCTTTCTCTAATTTTCCTGTATGTCCTCACACGAACAAACCAAATTTTGTCAACAGTTTTCGTGATTTTTCTAACCCACTCCTCAATGTTTGCATCTGTCATCATTTCCAGACCACAAAGCTCTAAACGCCATCTAAGCTTTAAATGATGACATAATCATTGACCACATTTTTTTCGAATTCAGGACACTTTTGAAACTGTTTAATTTTCCTTTAATTTAAAGAAATATGGACCAAAATTCATGTTTTTGATATAACGTTTATAACGTATATCAAATATCATGAATTTTAGTCCGAAACGCCATCACTTTTACATCACTTTTATACAAAAGAGCAATGATGACCCCATCATTTGGAAACTCCATCCGCCCTCATAAGATGATGACATGATGATCTGCCCTTGGTGTCTTAATTTTCATATTTCGCCAATCATATGAATGAATGGCATCATCTTTCGTAGCTATAACGACCTTTCATGAAGACTTCCATTTCATTATTATTGTTGTCATTTAGCAAACGCTGACATCTGCCGCATTTCGGTCACGTGACGCTTATCGTTTTAGCGTAACCATATATACATAACCTGTCCCAAATGAAAGTATGCGCTGCAAATTTGTCACGATGACACCATAACGTGGTTTCGTCCTGATGGAATTCATGAAAGAAATTACCTTTGTCAGACCTCTAGAAATTCGTATATCCGAATAGCATTTAATAAGGGAAAGAATAAAAAAAAAACAGATTTGGCTGAGGTTTAACGACTACCAGTGTTACAATCAGTCATAAAAATCCACCGAGCCCACATCTGCATTTGTCATTTGTTTTAATTCGTCGTTTTATGAGACCAGATTTCCACGGTTGTTTTAACAATGCGCGTATCGTCGACTCGTAAAAACGAAATGTACTGCGTATATGTTTACGTGCATATTGTGGCATTAAACCCTCTGAGGTGTACTTGCGACTGTTTAATGATTTGAAAATGAATCAGATTCAACGCTTTTTCCTTCATTCAAATTACATGATCCTAATACAGGGCGAGAGAAAAATTCGTTTAGCATCAATCTGATGCTAAGCTCGATGCATGGGCGCCGTAGGGGGGTGCAAAAGGGGCATTTCAAAAAACAATGCAAACATTTCCTAAGAAAAATGTCTTGTACTATATCTTATACTTTACTATACAAATTTTATTTTAACAAATTAACCAAAATAACTGATGGGTTGTTGATAATAAGAAGATTAGGAGAACTGGAGTAACTACAGCAATAACTTGAATCCTATATCAGTACCATGTGGTAGAGGGTATATGTAAAATGTGTTGCCTCTTAAAATTCTCATTCCTACTTTTTTTCGGAATTTCACAATAATTTTGTAAGTTGTACAAATAGGATTAATTTTGAATGTTTTCTTATACCATCTTCGTTTCAATTGTATGACTATACCGGAACAAATTTCTCATTCCTCTCCTACGGGCTACTTTCAGAAGTAAACATTAATATACATGTAATATACATTAATATACATGTATTTATCTACCGTCATTTGCTAAAAAAATATAAAAATCTGAAATTTGATTTTAGGAATTTCTGAAAATGTTCATGAATTTCAAACTAGGCTTCTGAAAACTCTGTTTAGATATAATTTATTAAATCGATAATCAACTCCTTTATTTTTTATCATTTTTATGATTTAATATTTTGTTTCGATTTTTCTCCGTTGTTTTACGCTTTTGTTGCCTTTGCATTGTGAATTATGCGACATAGGAAGTCTGAAAATGAACGTTCAAAAGTTAAGAACACTTCCATTTATTACAATAGATATCTGATCTCAAACGAGTGATGTTGGAATGAAGAGCGGATTTTCTGTCAATTTGTCATTGTATTTTTTTTCTCTCCAAAATGGCTGCCACGGACCTACTGTAGGGTACTTAATGTACCTACGCCTATTAAGGGACTGCACTGTCGTCTCGTTATTTATGAGCAAAATGCCAAGCGATTTTTCCCGAGCAGTGTGTACGCTAGCGTTACGTTCTCCGTATTTGCAGTTAATATAACATATCCATCATTCCCACCAGTTTTGCATATTAGGCCGCATGACTTGCAGCGCCCTCGCTGGAATAATGAGACGAAAAAGCAGGCCAAAAGACCAACAGAAATGCTTGCATCTGATGCGCTGGAAAGACGAATTTCAAAAAACAAAAACACCAGTAACAATTAATAAAAATAATTAAGTCAACTACTCTTAAATGCAAACGCCTTTGTTTTATAGTATAAAATCTCGTCCTTGAATGCAATACCGTATAGTATGCAGAACAAACGTACATGTACATGTCGATTCAATGCTTAGTTTTAAAAAATGCGTACTTAAAAAAAACATATACTGTACATGCTTTGTCACATTCCAATTAGCCTGATAGGTAATTGGAAAGTGTATTTTTGTTAAGTTCATCAAGTTTAACAAATTACACTTTGGCAGCCAGTGTTAAGATGTCCTCAGATTGTCCAAATGAAGAAGTCAGATATAAAACAGTTCGTATGTGGTGCAAAATCCAACAGGATCATTCGTAGAATACTTGGCTTGGCCAATCAGAGTTGGTCTGCTAGACTGGGACTACAAAGCTAGACCATTAACCCTTGAATAGACGTCGCCATCTTGCATTGGTGTTTGAAATGCTTTCCTGAACACTATTTCTATATGATATCGCAACCACCAAAATTGTGTAATTTCCGGTTTAAGGCAGCATTAGGATACACACGTAAACGTAATACGTTCTGTCCTACTTCAAATGTGCACAAAATAGTATATTTCAACTCCACTTATCTAGCAGACAATACTGACACTTGCCCTAGATGGAGGACTCTTTTTTGTTTATCTTAACCTGACTTGACCTAACTTAATCTAGCCTAAACTAACCTAAAAATTTTATTTCTCTCTTTAGCCTACCCTAACTGCAGGCAATCACTGCCAGCCAACGAGCCGTTAGGACAAGCCCACTTTCTCATCGTGTCTATGGCGGAGCGGGGCAAATACTGCAGCAATGCATGGCCCAGTATTACTGCAAACGAAATGATCTACATGTATGTTCAGAAAAAAACATCTTGGAACCACCTAGTTTTGGCGGGATTAGCAGGTAAGCTTACGTCACTTTTGAAACAAATTTGCTGTTGAAAATTGCAACAAATGTTGTGACAGTCGAAAGTGCTTTACCCAATGAGCGTGTGCATCGCGTGGTGCACAATCAGCCAATCAGCGATTAGCCTAAATGGCACATGACCGTTTACATGTAAATATGAAGACATTTGTTCGTTTGACTCGCATTGGTTGCAACTGTTGAGCCGTTAAGATTGTGGCCAGCTAAATCATTTCAGCAACAATGCTGAATGTAAAGAGTAAAAAAATGTTTTATGATCTTAGCTATTCACCCGATGCATATTGTCATTCGTATGAAATGAAGCTTAGCCAAACACGCACAAATGGTGTCTATGTCTGCTTTCACTAATCTTAAAGCAAATTTCCTTAGCTACGTACATTATGTACATGTAGTGTGTAGTCTGTTGTGCAGCACTATGTACATGTATACCAGTATAAGCGCATAATTCAGCTGGGCTAGTGCCTCAATACCAGCCCAGTTTGTTGGTTAAAGCTTCAAAATGCATTTGTAGGGACACAATGAGCTGGGTAACGACGGCCATAAAATGTTCGAACCAGCGCGTAAAATAGAAATAAGTGGCAAATTACCTTTGCCTAAATGGCTGAATTCCAATAATTTGACGTTGCACTAGTACCGCATAAAGGGCTGCCGTGACGTTATGTACTTTTTCCATACCCACGAAGAGAGGCCCTCAAGAGTTGGTCCAAATCCGATTTCAAATGCACGAGTGTCTCAAAACCCTCACACTTTCCATGGAGAATGCAGCAGTGACGTCACTATCGCCCATTATCAGCTAGCGAACAGGGTGGATAGTTTAGGATCAACACACTTCATTTTTGTGTATTTAGCCATAAAATCAGGCCTCGTTCGTTCAACCCCCCTGAATTTGATTCAACAGAATCCCGAGAGGTGGAGAAAAATTGCATTTTCGAATATTCGAGGGGTCCACAAAAACGCATTTCCTCAAATTAGCTTTTATGCCAACGCCATTTTTATTTTTCCAGTTGACTGTGTAGCAGTAATGCGCCGACATTTGCTTTATTCAATCGGTCAATATCCCCCGTTTGTGTGCATTTGCTTTTGAGTGCTTTATTGTAACGCTGCGGAATAGCAGAAAGATATCAAAAATTGAAAATTCGGGGAGCGATACAGGGCGTCCATAAAAACCATAGATATAACTGTTGTAAAAGTTTTAAAAAAAATGGAACAGGGCATTGTTGATCATTTACTTGAATCAATTGTTGTCTTTTTTAGATACCAGATGTAAGATTTTGCGCCATTAAGTTTTTTTTTCTCCACATTCTATAGAACGTCTTTCTAATATGGAATCCCACGTTCTACCGTTGTCATGGTTGTCACATTCGCCACCTCCTCGCGCATCGACACGTGACTAGATGCGACGAATCAACTCGATAATAATTGAACGGCAAATTCAAATTTGAAAACTAACACAGCCAAGGCTAGTCTATGTATTGATGACGATGCCTAACATGATAGAGCACATAAATACAATCGCATTAAACTATTAGTCTTTTGCAATACAATTTCATAGTTACTGTACATGTACACGTATAACAGTCGTATCTCAATTAGGAGGTAAAAACAGTTCACAACAGGTGGAAATTGCTACCTGGCTATGTTCAAGATGCCACATGACACTAATGAAGTGTGCCTAAAATTAACCTATTCGTCCATAATTCGGCATCTCTTAATTCTAGCTTATTAACCCATGGAGATATCGTTTAGTACCAGAAGAAAGTTGTTGTTCTTCGTTAAGCGTAATATCCAGCAACAGTTTTGCCTCACATAGTAGATGGCGAATGACAGGCTTGCGTTGCTGATAAATGCATACCATGGAGGGATTTTTTTTAAATTCTTAAAATGGTGACCAGCACTTGCTTAATCCTATTTCA
The DNA here is from genome assembly GCA_034687865.1 of Kryphioiulus occultus. Classification (NCBI taxonomy): domain Eukaryota; kingdom Metazoa; phylum Arthropoda; class Diplopoda; order Julida; family Julidae; genus Kryphioiulus; species Kryphioiulus occultus. The sequence continues at coordinate 18,618 of JAQGAF010001497.1, forward strand.
ACGAGACTCTCCAAGACCATTTTGACGTTTCATTCTCAGATTAACGTCACGAAGGTTTGAACATTGACTGAAATTTCTTCACCGATAAACCGTCTTCGTGGTCGTTGTAGACACAATGATTGGACAAAAGGTTATCGTCCAGTTTAAACAAGGACTGGGAAGTAAACAGTGGATGGTGCACACATGACTGGACAGATAAGAGCGATGTAGTGCACTGAGCATGTACATTCACGTGTGTGATATATTATACAGCGAGTTTGAAATATACGTGGTATACGAGGAAATGTATCGAAAGGAGATTATTGACCGTAGTCCATCGTGAAAGGGGGAAGTGTGCAAGAATTTCTCCTGCAAATCATTTATCCATCCTGTGCCATCGGCCACCATTGGACCCTTTCTCCTACAAGCAGATACGGTCACCAAACGGCCTGGTAATAAATTTTTGCCTCTGCTTATTCGTCCTGAGCCGACAAAAAATAGTTTTTCCATCGTTTTATCCAATTCAAATAGTTGGGGAAATAAGCTATCGATATTTCATGGCAGGTGAATGCCCTCTTGAGAACAAAGGCTCGTCATTGCATTTTATCAAAGAATTCTGGACATGTAATCCCCATGGACAAAATGGCAATTCCTAGGCACTAGCACTCTAGCAGCAGTGACATGGAAAGGATTCAACGTCATAAAATAGCGGAATAATATGTGCCATCGATTAGCTAGGCTAGCAAAAAAGACACGATTATGGCTTTCGGAGTTCCTCGGGAAATACTAAAGTGAAAATGTGTGATTTAAACAATTTTATTGGCGGATTTTAATTGCAACGTAATGAAGATTTGAGATTTCTGACTCGCATTAAAGGTGTGAACCTTCTGAGATATTTCAGTTCTTGGAATTCTATATCTCGCTGCATTTCATTAATATTTCGTCCAATTCCCACGAAATTATGAGTCAAGCTAAATCCTGTTTGATATACAACGTTAATCTGCCAGTGTTGATTGTCGCATCATTTTGACATTTGTTAAGCCTTGAAAATATCGGTATATATAACTGCCTATCTGATCAGCTGACTGTGTACGTTTGCTTTTCAAAGTCGTAAGTTTTCCCCCAAAATCGTGCTAAGATAATTTTAGAGAAGAAAATGAGTGACATGCGCTACCGACCTATTTTCCACCCTAGCCAATTCAATTTTTAAACATTTTTTAAAGCTAATTTTGAAACTATTCTTTGCGGTAATAGCGCACTAGTAAAGCTTATCAACTAACTCTATGCGATATACATTACATGTACTACGAGTCTGCAATAGCCTACGACTCAATCGGTTCAAAACTATAAGGCCATGTATAAAATATAATAAAATTCCTCGCTGGCCACGTACCCTCACATCTTTAATATGCAAAGCTTAATATCCAATTTTAAAGATTCTCCAAGCCCTTTCTTTATTGCAACTCTTTATTGCTAAAAGCAGGACATTTTGGGCGACGTTTAAAACTTTTACGGCATACTGATGTAAACATACGAGTGTCAAAAGACATGATTGGGTATTGTTCAGTCCATAAATTCCGTTATATAGAGTAGGCCTATTACGATGAATATAGTCGGAGAAGAATATTTTACATTGATTCCCAATAAACCCGAGTTCTTGGCATTGGCCTTTGTGCTCCCGCTGATATTTTATTCATATTTGCGCTGGCTGGAAATAACGAATGACAATGGACTTCATATTCGGCCTGCCTGCAATGAGTCGAAAATGCAATGAAAGGGCTGTAACAGCTGGACCGAATGGCGCAGCATTTGAAATTTAAATGATTATTATTATATTATAGAAGCAGATTCTGTCACTGACTTCTATGCTTCTCACCATTTGACATCTTCCATCTCTAAATGGTATTTGAAAAAGTCAGAAATAGAATTTACATTCTCCGTTTTTGAACTACCGATGTAATAATTACCTGCTGATGGTTTTTTTTACAACTGTAAAGTTGGCGAGTGATGGGTATTTTACGCCATCTTCAAAAAATCCCACTGAGTTTTTGTGTAATATGGAAAGTAGTCGTATTTGGACTCTCACACTCTATGGTTACCACGTGACGCCATACAACCAATCAACGCTAGCACGTTATGAGCGGCAAATTCAAAATCCGGAAAAATACATCCAATGTTATATGATTGGAAATTTGCAATACATTATTAGATATGAAATTGCCAAGAAGCAACAAAACCAACAAGCAAATGTTGCTTCATTTTCCCACGAGAAAACAGTTTCTTCGTTGGGATCCATCCTCGATATCAGTAATCTTTGCCATCATAGGATGAGGAGGACTTAGTTGCTCATGCATGTCACAAACAGTGAAGTTAAACATGAATTTATTGTTGACCTATAATTCTAGCAATACGACCTGGATTTAATTCTGGAAATAACTGCGTAAATATCGCTTGCAGACCGAAGAAATGGCTGGTTTATTTATCGTTTTATCCCGAAGAACATATGTAAACTGAAATGTAACACGAGTAAACTTGACCTGAAATTCGATCAGCAATAAAAAATGGTCGAAAACTCGACCTGAATGACAATCCTCGAGTCGGAAAAACAGCATGTATCAACCAGAAACTGTGTGAACATGCTTGTTACTTAACATTTTTGCCTAAAACCATCCCCAAATAAGATTAGTCCTGGGGACATCATCCGAAAGTAAAGTTAGATCCCGTTTTATACAGGGTGTCCCACGTTAGACACTCCAAGCTTATATAAAACTCGAGCAAACTACTTCTTCGCCATTGGGGGTTAAAATTCCCGAAATCAAACGTATAAGCATTGTGGAAAATAACGAGAAAATATCGAATTTCTTGCCATAACATCCAATTTAGAAAAATCTGGAAAATACCGTAGTCATTCCTCATTGGCTTTCAGTTTGGAGAAGTTCAAGGTGACTTAAGATTCCTGACGTTTTACCCATTCTGGTTTTGCTTGTTGTCAGGCATCAACATATTACATGTACATCACATAATGACTTTTTCTGCTCTACTTTCCTTGGTAAAGAAATGCGTGTACAGTAATTTATCGATTGAGTTAAAAGCTGCAGCGTTATTTATATACTGTATAAAGGAAATCCCGAATGGATCTCTTATTTTAAACTTAGCTAATCTTAAGAGCAAATGATCAACTGCACGCAATTCCTTCTAATTCTCCAATTGATAAATTATTTCAATTGCATGTATCTGCTCTCCAAAGTACCCGAAACACATGAAAACAAAGTGCTCTGAGGAAGCAAATTATGGACCATCTTGGCAAGATTCTATATACACAGTTAACCTGAAAAAGAGATCTATGAAAAATTAATAACTACTTAGGATTTCTGATGCATGGCTAAAGTTTCCGATCGATTTTGGTTAATGAATTTGTAAAACCAGTCAACAAAATCTATAAACGATGCAATTCTGAAGGCTTCTTAAGACTTCATCAATTCATTCAAATGGCTATATTGAGATCAGTAAATCAAAAATTTAACATTAAAATACCAACTTATGTGGTGATATAGGGACGGTTCCATATGTTAGGGATTGATCTCAGAATAAACCATGACAATACGTGACGAGCAATCCATTTTTTTGGCATCTTTTAAAACCTATCTTCTTCAGCAGCATATATCAAGCTAATTTTTTTTGGTTGCCAGGTGGCCAACCCACATTAAAGCCAGTTTTAATGACGTCAACAAACCATCAAAGCAAAGCCACGTACAAATTGCTGCTACATGTATAGGGTGAACTCTTAGTGTAAACGTAAATAAAAAATCAGTTCCTCTTTAACTTCTTGGGCAAAATACAGGGTGATGCAGAAATAATTAGACGATTTAAATTTGGTGCTGCTTCAGTTTTAGGGACTACTTTTTGAAAAATGCTGAAATCACTCAATGTGTACAAAACCTATACGCATTGAATTGAAATTGAATTGAATATTTTAGTAGTGGCCAGCCAAAAAGCACACTGATGTGCAGAAGCTCATGCTGTGAAGTTAGTGTATTGGGAATTTTTGGGGCTACTTTTTGAAAAATGCTGAAATCACTCAATGTGTACAAAACCTATACGCATTTTATCACACAAACTGGTTATTCTAACGTTTTACTGCAAGAATTATTTGAACCAAACATTGTTATGCCGAATATTTTTATAGACCGGTAATCCCTGTGTTGACACCTGGCGGCCATTTTGTTATAGGCAACATCGCATAATTTCCAGGGAAACAATGTTCCAATCGACAAATAAGCCAGTGATCTATCCCACTATCTGGTAGTATTTTGAGCAGCTAATATTCAATATTTTATCAAAACTAAGTTTTGCATTTGTTAAACAGGTTTATAATGAATGTATTTACGCAAATTGCAGTCTCTCTGTAATAAGCACATTCCGACGTCATTAACGCGAGTGCATCGTGCTGCCACCTGGCAACCGCAAAGCCACTTCAAACTCTAAGCCCAGACTATCTGCTTTTCGAGTGTTAATTATAAATTTGCGTTTTCGAGGCCTGTGTAATACATATACGAAAATAAGCAGCGTTGCCCTATTAGGACCGCAATAGGCATGTCTTTCCGTCAACTAATTAGCGATTGTTATCGATCAATACCTTCCACTAATTAACAAAATGCTACAGAAGACTAACGCAGTGGAAACACTACGCAACAAAATCTATAGACAAACCCATTTTCTGATTTTTTTTGTCTGCTGTTCACCCATAGTCATTTAAATTGCAAGTATCGAGTACCACAGGCCACTATTACTGTAATATAGTACGTGTCAGGTTAAGAGTGGCCTCTGGTGGACGTTTTCAACCTCATCACTTGTTTGATATACGAATGCATATTTAATTTCTAATGAAAACATGCCGAATTTTCCGTCGATATTTGTGTATTTTATAGTAAATATCATACATAACATTTTCTTAGTTAAGTTATTTTTAAAATTGTGATGAACTTATAACAAGGTGTCTACCGGATGACTTTCATGCCTTTTCCATGACTTCATCATGACTTCAAAAAATTGTCAGTGCCTATTTAATATAGGGTTATTTAAGTTTTATGTCATCACTAAATAGTGATTTTCAGAAACATTCTCTACCACAGTGAAGACATGATTATTGACAAAAAAAACCCGCCGTAGACGAATTTTTTTGTGAAATTGGTTGACAAATGATTAATTTTAACCCACATTTTTATTTTGTGAATCATTCAAAGAAAAAAATTCCATGACCTGAATTTCATTTAATTTCATAATCACACTTAATAAAACTTGATTTCAAAATATGAAGAATCCTAGCCAAATTTTTAGGGGAACTATTCTTATACAACAGCTGCAGTAGACAAATAGTAAACCTGCTCTATAAAGCTGACAGAGGGCATAATGAGTAGTTTCAAAAGTTCACTTTTCACTTTTCATTTTTTTAACCTGAGACGAACTCAAGAGCTATCTTAAAGCAATTGGTTCAAAAATGTGAGTCAATACATGTATTTGCTATACCCCAAACCAAAATTTCAATTTCACAAATGGATTATTTGACTGTAAATGTTTACAGTCGGAAGTATTTTCCTCGTTTCACTTACATTATAGGCCTACCCGTGAATAGTGACTGCAAATGTATACGATTAGCAATCTAGATTAGACATTTGACAATTCGGGAAAAAATAGTGCACCTTTGATGGGACAAAACAAGACAGAGGCACCTAACATTGGAAGCTATTTTATTGGCTAATCCCCTACCTACATTTTCTTAATTGAAATAAAAGTAAACAATGCAGGCTGCAGCCATTTGACCGAAATTTATTTCGCTCATTAACCAAGAAAACAGCAATTGGGGATAGGCTTGGGGAGAAAACATCATTGTGATCATTGTTGCGAATAGCACAGCTAGGCTTAGGTGAACCAATGGCAGTGCTTGCAATATTATTCTCCAATTTAAAACCAAGACGTGGTGGCAACATCGCTAAAACTTGAGTGAAAGCACCGGCAAATGGACGTTTACAGTGACAATTACCAGCCATGATTACTTCAATTACAAATCAAATTAAACGTGGGCCTATATCTAATTACAGCGACAGCTAAAGCATCTATACAGTAGGTACTGGTCATTTGGTCTGAATCACTTGTGATTGCGACCAGGATTTATTTTCAGAAAAGAAAATCGTCAGTAACCCTAACAGGTTTAAACACAGCAGTAACTTGAGTTGTTTTCTCAATTTTAACGAGCTCTCAATGGTGGACAACAAACAGTTTACTGCCTTGAAATAAAGCTACATTTGAAACGAAAGCGATTAATACATGTAGTTGAAAGTCCAAATAACATAAAATGGGTTTTTGAAGACAGTGAAAACAACTTTTTATCAGCTTCCATATCGCACGATACAGCTTATGAAAGGCACGACCAAATTGTACAGCTGGTACTAAAAGCAGGTGTAATGTCGATGCATTTGATACATTTGTGACATGTGTTACAGTCTAGCCCACTGGCTAGTCAATATGTAAAACAGCAAACGAGAGAAAAATTGTTTTCAATTGTTCACCTTTCGGGCTGTGCATAAACGACGTCCATGAAAACATCGACTTTTTGACACCCTACACCCACATCAAATCCACTTTCGTCCGAATTGGACAGTATATTTTTTATTACTTTGGTGCTTTTACCCACAATGCAGCATCAATCCTTCTGGAATTGACTTGTTACCAGTTTTGCACATTGAACAATCGCTAATGAAATGAAATCATTCATTTATCTGGGTTCATCCAAAGAAAAAATTCTCAACTTCCCCAACTTTTCCAGGTTTTAAATGAATTTCTTTCCGAATCCCTGACCACCCTGACCATTGAAAATGCAAAAATATGGCATTCGCCAATGCAAATAATACAATAGGAAATAAAAATTCAGTTTAATTTTTTCATTGACAATTTGAAATTAATTTCTTCCACGAAATTGTTTGCCATACTGATTTTTGTGTTGACCAATAAATAGGTACATAAAATGTATTGCTGATTGGTTAAATTTTCCTGACATTAACCAACTTAAAGTAAATCCATTTTACTCTAACTTTTCCAAGCCCTTAACATTTCCCTGACAATTCCTGGTTTTCCAGGTCTGAGAAAACCTGTAATTATTCATTTATGTTAAGGACATCTTTGAGTTGCTAACCTGCTTTAGCAATATATGCTGGATTACGAAATCTGCATGAATACCTCACTATAATGCTCGAAACTGTCCAAATCTGGAGATTTTGCTAACAAGAGAAGATGCTGAAGATGTCATTCCAGCTCTTCAAACCATGTAGTTAACATCAACAAATTCTACTGCCTAGTCTGTCAACGTTTCCATTATTTTCTACCCACCCCGTCTATTCACTCAACTCTACAACTTATCGGTACTATAGAGCTCCAACTCGCATTCTCAAGTCGATTTCCCTGACATTCCCTGGCAATTTTTCTGTCATTTCCCTGACATTTTATATGAGATTTTTTTTGAAAAAATAAGAAAAATAATGGATTTTATCTCAAATTTTATAAAAGGTGACTAATCAATTTCCCTGACATTTTCACAATTTTGAAAGAGTTCTCTGACACTTTATCATTTCTCTGACATTCCTGATTTTCCCTTACTTTCCAGAAAGTGGGAACCCTGTCTCGGCAAAAGACACTCGCGAGTGGTCATTATAGAAGGGTTTCACTGGGCTGGGGAACTGGACTTGAGTCCATGAAATTTTATGATCGTTTGTTTATGGTAAACCCTACCCCTCCCATCCAACATTGGACGTCGTTTATGCCTGGCCCCTAAGATTGTACATGTAAATGTAAATGGCACAATTGAAATACTAGCCATAACCAGTTGCTAATTTTATCCACCTATACGATATACAGTTAATAATACAAATGCAAAGTAGGCCTACTGCCCCAATCAAAAAGTGATTATTCGAAATACAGTCGATAATTTGCTGGTGTTTGCAGAATTCTTGGCACAATACTTTCAAAGAAGATGAGCGTATCCAGTTTTCGTACGCCCACGCCATCCACGTTACGTTTCAGTTAACATTTGATAAAATGATCACGTTCGGGGATTAATTATTAATGAAGAAGCTCGGTGTTATATTCACTTTGCACAAGCATGGACCCCCCAGCACCTCCCCATTCTTAATAATCGATTATTCAATTAGGGAAACCTACTTTATCGTCTATATTTGCTGCAGGCAGATACACCGTGGCATATTTATGCAGTTATTTTGCGAAAATGGTGCCTAGATAGGTTGAAAGAGCTTATAAATAATACGGTTCCATATAATTGCAATCAATAGTTTATTTGTACTTAGGAATATCGATTGTGATCGTGCTTGGTTGCCTTATGTTTACATTAAGGAGAAAAAATACACATTTTAGATTAGTTTTGGATCACATAAATTTTACTTCCATGGGTGCATTCTGGCTGTTATCCAACGAAATAAGTTATGGAACTTAGGGTGATCTTCGAAAAATGTTGAATTTGAATTGACTGAAATAACCACTTTCCAAGCATTTGCTATTTGTTTCTGCTAAATTTCGTCTTTTAAACATCTGAAAATGACTGTCTGTCCATTGCTTTCTGACACAGCATCCCAATTCACAAAGAGCAAAGACGAGTTGTTAGTCAAGTGGCTTGGTTTTGTACTCCAGCAACTTGACCATTCCACGATAGCTCGTTCACATAGCAGTAAGAGGCTGTAATGCTGTATCAAAGGTTAGCCACAACTGCCTTTGTTGAACAAGTATAACCAACCGACCATGAAAGTAAGTTCAAGTAACTGCTTAATGCGTCAATTTCTTAAAAAAATCGTAAGGTGTGGGAATCAAGCTAGAATGAATAGGTGAAAAAACGGTTCTCCAAACATACGACTGAATAAATACCCAAAGTAAACATGGTAGAATGATGAGAAAAACAAGCCAGTTTCTTTCGAAAGCTCCTCGTACAAGAACAATGATATTTTTTAATGTTAATAGCTTAATTTTATGCCAATAATCAACCAAAATTTACTGAGAAAGCTTTCTTTTTTAAACACAAAATTTAGAATTTTAAAAGCCAAAATTTACCATTTTTTTCAAGGAAAAATGCAATGTGTGCTTTTGTTATACATATTTCAATACAAAATTGGGAATTATTTTGAAAGCAAAATTTAACTTTTTTGCAATAAGTCATTTGTGTTTTTGGTTCCTTTTTAAATGCAAAATGACGTCATACGACCTGTAAAACATGTTATTCATCGCATATTCTGACAGTGTAAAAAGGCATTGTAAGTTTTTCCAGCATTACTGTACTCATGGGAAAGCTATTCTATCCCATAACAAATTCTATCGAGCTACGTTTAACACGAATTTCAAAAGACAACTAATGTTATAAAGATGAGATAAAACAACGGAAGAATAAAATAATTCGCTTGTTCTGCAGTAATGCAGTAATCGAAAGTATGAAAGCCTGACAGTTTTTTTTTTAAATGAATACTACGCAGCTGGGCTATGTCTGACTAGCATCAGCCCAGCAGCTGCTAAATTGGAAATATCACTTCATGAAAACTTTTTTTTTAAATTCCTATATGGCGTCATTATTAGGAAGCTATAAGACTTCCAATTTGTCATAACACCTCTAGTATCCATTTCTGTTCGCCTTCTGAAAGCTGCTTTTTTGGGGGAAAAAATATCAGCATGTTTTTCACACTGTGGACCTTGGCCATCTCTCAGTTATGGCGCTTCAGCACATAACCTATATCAGGATTTACGTTTTATTACAGCATAAACACATTGTTCGGTGTGTTGATGTTTTTCAAGCGCCATTTGCTGCCAAATCCGTGAAAGCTGTTGGTTTTCTCATTTATATGACTTCCATGCAAATTGCGACAAAAAGTCACCCTCCTTTTTTCTGTGTTGAAACTGAATCCACGCGTTACAACATGCTCTGTGCAGCTTTGAAACGATACAGACGCCATTTTCCCTGCCTTTTTGAGTTGTGCCATCTGACAACAACTGGCTGTTTCGCTTCATAACTTCTTCCTTGCGCACGTTTTGAAGTGCAGAAGACAGGAAGAGTTAAATAAAAATTAATCAATGGAATGAAAGCCTCATTTGGCACCTAGCACCAGTCGTCACTTCCTGTTGCTTAATATTAACCGATCAGGCACAAGGCTGCATCTGTTGAGATCAGTCAGCATACGAAAAGTGTCTTGCATGTACAGTATGTCTTCTAGATCCAAACATGTAGCGATATACAGGGTGATCTTAGTATTACTGCCCTTACTGCATTTTTTTTAAACGGCCAGTTACAAGGAACTAATTTTGGAATTTATTGCTTACTACATATAAACAGGAGATCGAACAAATTTTATTAAGGCAACAGCAAATTTAGCTTATATTTCTTAAAATTTCTTTAATTTCTTTAAATTAATTTCTTCCAGTTTTGATTTTTGTGTTAACCCAATAATTAGCCAGGTAAAATGTATTATTGATAGTAGGTGCACCTTCCCTGATTTTTCAAGGCCATTTAAATTTCCCAGACAATTCAAGTTTTCCAGGTCTGGGGGACCTTTGAAACAATTTCCAGCTATAGTGTCCTTCAGCAATTAATGCTGAATAACTGGTTAACATCTCTCTCGAGATCTTGGACCACCTAAAGAATTAAGTTGTTGGTCTTTAGCACTCAAGCAAGAGCTGCTTGGTAGCTAAACAAGTTAGTTCAAGAAGTATCACATTTTTTTCCTTCATGTTTGACCGACAACTGTGCTTTTCTGATCCTAAACAGACGGAATTTTGAATGAAAACTTGCTCGTGTCTAGTTTCAAACTCGTGCTGGGTTTGCTGAAGTCTGCTTTCTCTATCCGTCTCTCGCCTGCTATAAATAAGCGTTTGTGACAAATGAAAGCCATTTCATATTGCACTTGTTCCTAATTAGTCATTTCACTGTCAACTCGCATTGCATAATCCGATGAGTCTTAACGTGGAGCATCATGGCAACTACCCCAAATTGTAACTTGATTAATTTTTAAGGTTGATTGCCTCTTGTACCACTTGCATCGTCGCACCGTAAGAAACAGCTTTCCAAATTGCTAGTGCAGGAAATTTAATTTAGCAAGCTGGGCTTGGAGACCGGAGGAATTAATAAAAGCACACCCTTCGCTGTTCACAAGCTGCACAATGACGAGACGCTGGGGTATTACTCGTGACGTGGAAGCCACAATAAAATGTGAAAAATTTAAAATGCTAACTTTAGATACTGCCTGCATAGTCAGCCAACAATTGTCCCCTGGAATTTCTAATTCGAGCCAACTTTTTCTTCTTTTTTTTTCCCCGTCTTTTTTTGAAGGGAGAACATATCGAGACTAGGGTTAAGTTGTATCTGAGACACTGCAATCCAGTTGAATTTGGCGATAAAACTTCTGCATTGTGTGGCCTACCGAAATTAAACTTCGGTTGGGAAAGGGTTATTCGAGTGAATAACAATTAGTCTCTTTGTTTTCCTGCCAACGGTATCACGTTGCCCAGACGGTGAATAATTAATTGTGATGAATCGAAAGAATTTTTTTTGTTTAAAAGACATAGTAGACCAAAAGGGCCTCCATACATCATTGGAGATGCATTATGAAATGCAAATCCCTAGGTTTGAACGCAATTCTAAAGCCTCGTTCAGACAGGACGTTTCAAACGAGATTACTCACCGAAACTCGTTTAGAATTTGCAGTCTGTACTCT
>JAQGAF010001498.1:0-30333 GCA_034687865.1 Kryphioiulus occultus
CTAAAAGATTATCAGCTAGGCACTGCTTATTTACTGAAAAACCATGTTCAACATCAGCTTGTCCAGCAAAAAGGATTCAAGACATTTTTATAATTCCCACCATCTTCACACTGAATTGGTACAAGGATTATAGTAATTTGCAAAAATTCTTCAATTGTTTAGGGTATTTAGGACTTTTCTGAATATTTAGGACTTTTTTAGGACTTTTAGGACTTAAGGACTTGTTTGCCACCCTGTATGTACGTTTAGTTCAGTTAAAAATTGTTTAATTATTATTCTTAAATTGGCAATTCTGCAATTAACAGTTGGATTTAAAATAATACAAAAATAAAGTGATTCACAGAATTCTGCATACAGTTTGGTTATTTTCGACAATCCGAAAATCGATTAATGCCTCAAAATTTAAAACGTTGAATGACGTTTATTATACAGGTAGTGTATTTTAGTGCTTATTATGAACACCGTTTATTTCAGTATATACACGTCAATTACTGTATTGCTCAGATGATATTGGCAAACATTTATGAGAAGAATGCATGTTCTGCTTCAATACGCTATTTCGTACTAGAGATGAACATCAGTGTAACATGATAAAGTATCATAAGGCTACAACAAAACAAGCACACATTTCGTTTCTATAGCCCAACAGCATGACGCAGGATGTTAGCTTTACGAGCGATCTCATCGCATTAATATTTCACACTAATTGTATACAAAAACATCAGCCTTTCCCAGAACTTTGTCAAGGAAACTTTCTGATAATCTCAGGTCTTGCCATGCATAGCCCCCAGCGAAATTTCGCTTGCTGTCGTACCTTTTAATGATTTCGGTCTTAATTCGCCAGATATGAGCCTTGCTTCATGTCCTGGGGGATGGACATGCACGTGTGTGATGAGCAGAATGCAGTCATTTGTGAAACCATGAAGTTAATTGCACATTTTGTTAATCACTTTTTTGCTGTAAAACCCAATCTGACACATTAATTGGTCTTATTGAGTCATAACGTCCGTTGGACGAGGCTTTAATCGATTAAACCCAGCCCAATGACGTCCATCAAGGAAATTTTTATTATATTTGGGGAAAAATATGGCTTTGGCCATCTGCAAGCACATGAATTAAATCACGTCAGTATGAACCTGGCTCATTAAGGCATTAATAACAGTTGGCCGAATCTTCTCAATGAGCCAAATTCTCTTCGATCAATTCTGGTTCTGGCAATGTGCAAACAACTGGACATCTGGACATCAAAGGAAAACGGAAACGTTTTTAGACAATATGGACCTGAGCTGGCTAGTTGTATGGAGGAAATCAACGACTACTTTTTAAATTTTTGTAAATTCATTTGTATTGATCATGATATGTGTACTGGTTAACTTGCCAAGCATCTCTTTTAGCATTAAACCTTTACCATACGCTCGTATTATTTTTAATCTTCTCTCCATGCCATCCATTTCGAATAACATTAACATTTCTGGAAAGGACATAAAACGAAAATTGCATGGGTGCACATAAATGATGCTAATAGGTTTTTTAAATATATTGTACATCCGAAACTGGGCCTGGGTAAACAACGTTCAAAAGAAGGTCTGATGCAAATCTGATTTATTGAAAATTTGGCCGGCCCATAAAATAATTCGTCGGATGCTGGATGTTTTTGCATGGCTTCACCGAAAAACTGCATTAAATTTCAATTTCGTGATTAAATAACAGAGTTTATGTCCAAAACATTTCTCCTTAACGACGTTGCTAAGCAGTTCTGCAGCATATTCTAAGTGAGCTGAAGACCTAATAAAGTTATTTGTGGCATGGCATGAAGAATGCTTTTTTGGTATTCTTTGATAACAACGAAGAAAACAGTTGACTATGTTACTCATAAAGAATTGAATATCCTTTCCCCATGGATAACATGCATATAATTGAAATTTCGGCTTCTTTTCGATCGCCAAAATATTCCGATGATCGACGGTTAATAATAACAATTTCAGAACCACTCGAGCATATCTCATTTCCCCTAGCATAAATTCGTTTTATTCTTTTCGCTGACTTTTTTGTTTCTAAAATAGAAATACGCATGTACTATCCATAGAGGACTTCAATCGACCCAAGCAACTCTGTTGTTATGCTACTCTGAACTATGGGCATCTGGCATGCAAATTCCTAAATGGGAGTCTTTAGAACGCAATCAAATGCCTTTTACCTTCTGAAATGTAACATTTATATGTAATCATTCGTGCTTTCCAAATTATTACTAGCTCCACATGCTAAAATTATGTCATTCAGAGAAATTTACCCACATCCATGAAATTCTATCGAGCCAAGTTAAATATTCAAATTGAATTGTTCCAGAATTCACAAATGTCAACAACACACATACGTGTGTTTTGACGCTTTTATTGGCAAGCCAATAAATATTAGATGTAATTTCTATTCCTGTATAGATAGAGATGAGCAAGTAGATGTGTACATGTATGATATTTTGAGTCAATTTACCTTAAATTTCAACATTCAAACTAACAGATCCGTGAAAGAACTTAATGGTAGATTTTCTCAAATTTGTTTCAATGTTTAATGTTGTACTTTCATTACTTTCAATGTTTACTGTTGTATGTTGTACTTTCATACAGTAACTGAATTAGTCATTTAGTATATTAAAAGCCATCTTTGGACCAACGTTTTGTTTAAATTCCGGAAATAACGTTCAAAAAACAACAGATTTACTTCATTTCTTGAATTAGACCGGCTGATGTAAACATTGATATATTCTGTCTATTTTCCAAGTCTGTAATATTGGATTATGGTCGCGAAGTGCTGCTAACGTTTCTTTTCAAAAGGTCTTTTCTGGATTGAATAAAACATTTTATAATGTTACCTTTTGTTTGTTCGTAATATTTTACTTGAACGTCAATTTAGCTCACTTCAAAAGTGGTCCAGAGATGACTTACTGCTATTCTACTAATTTGCCATTGGTTAAAAGGTATTCGCTATCCTAATTACAAGCTTAAGGAGGTCAACAGGGAATGTTATTTTACATTTCCTCAAAATTTCTTTAATATTTAATCAGTTTAAATGGATATTTTGGTGCATAATTAGAATGAAGATGCATGTACTGTATTTAAAAAAGGGCTCTATTAATTTTTAAATATTGATTATTTCAACATTTAAATTGTTTAGATTTAAGGTCTGACCAATTTTATAGAAAATATTTCACAAATTTTGGGAAAACGTTTCACCCTTGCTACAGTATATTGCATTGTATCCCAACATAGAATGGCATTGCATTTAGTAATGCATTATAAGACATATATTGGAAAATACATTTTAAAATGTCTGTAAATTGAGGCAAATTTAGTTTCAAATTGTATTGACAAATATATTTGAAAATACATTTCCCAATGTATTTTAAGCAGTTGTAATGCATAATGGGTGCGCATTGTAAAGTATTATGTGTGTTAGAGAATGTATTGGATAATGCACACTGTAATGCAAGCTTAGTTGACGTGCATTGAGAATATGTTGTGAAATGCATTGTGTAATGTATACTCTATTCTGTTTGCATCGAAGAATGCATTTTAGAATTTATATTCCATGCATTGTGAAATGTCAAAAGCTTCGCTCTATAAAATATTCAATTAATAAATTAGAACTGGTAATGAAATAAAGCTTAAAAATTAAAAATACATCAATTTCATTCAATACAATGCGACCCACAACGTTTGCAAGTATGTAGTTTCAAATACATCTTTAAATGCACAAGTCAGTTACATTATAATGCTTTGTAAAATGCACTAGTGAATTGCATTTTTGTTTATATTACGTAATGCATGTGGGTATGATAAATTGAAAGCATTAAGTTAACAATTGAACGATTTTCCGTTGGTTAAATTAGATAAGCTATCTGAACTACCAACATGAGAAAGTTTACATAACACGATAGAAGCCCTCAAATATGCTGTTCTCCATCAACAACTTATACGAGAGTACAGTATATTACAGAGTATACACACTTAACTTGCACGATATACCTCCAGATGGGATTGCGATTTAGAAAAAAATATAATGTCCGTTCCGGCAGTCGCTACATTTCAAGAAGGCAAAAATCGCATTTACGTTTGTCAGGAACCAGCTCCCCTCCAATATATTCCATATTCGGTACATCTATATTGCATTCACATTGCTCTATAATGGGAGACAATCTCCATTTTTTGATCAATGTGGAATTTTCGAGCCCAAATACAAAATGCAATAAGGAAATGACATTGAAAGCGATTCTACGACAAGTAGTCCAATTCCAAATAGTGTCAAACGCAAGCGCGTCTATAGAGCTATATACATTCCCAGAGAAAAATCTATTTATTACTTCTGAATTCAAAATGCTGCAAAAAGGCCATATTTTTTCCTGCAACGCAAACAAAAATTTCGTTCAAAATTTCGAAGCACGTATTGAGAATGGCAAGATTCCAACACACATAACGTAATCAAAGTAATACATCCAATGAAAATTTGCGATATGGCAAGTTTCAAGGGACCCTAGAATAAAAATATAATTTAAGAAAAGTGGAAAGACATTCCTTTTGCATAGCTAGACTACACGAAAAATAACTACCTTAGTTAAGAATTTCCAATGCACAACTGTCATTTCGAAACAACATTTTGAATAAACCTTAATCAAAGATTGGTTGCAAAGCAATATACTAAATACAGAATGACTAAAGTCTTCAATTCTTGAGCGATTTATCGATTAATATTCAATCGAAAATGAAAAAGCAGATATAGTGGGCTTGCAGTGATAATACGAACAAACATATTTTTGAAAACCTTAATATACTGTATCACCAAGCATTCTTTGACAGAATATCTAGAAACAGATCTTCAAGTAACAGTGTGGGATGCACAACAACCTCCTCAAAATTAATACTTTAGAATCAATGAAAATAAATTATTCAATAGAAAACTCCTGTATTTAAAGATGCACCAGTTAAATTCAGATCCCCATCAGATTAAAATTTCACCAATTTCATAATTCACATTAATGATTAACTGAAAGTGTTTTCAACCTCTCATACCTTATTTTTTAGTTTATGCTCTCCATGCAGAAATGTAGCAAGGCAGCATATTTTTATAAAGAATTGAAAATTCTAAATATTACCTGGGCGATTCACCATTTACAAAACCTACTTCATCACTAAATTTAAATTCGTTCCAAAATACTAAAAAAACTAACAGTTTTAGAGCCCTCTTTACTTGAAATGATTGTGGGCTGAAATTAAGGAGTTTTACAATACGTACATTACTTAACCAAATAACTGGAGAATGGTGGATGATAAACAAGATATAACTTATTTTTTTAAAACAACATTTAACTTCACTTCGGCATTAACATGGTTACTACACACATACCTAATTTGTTGTCATTCCTTTTCCTTTGGAATTTCTCATTCATTGTGAGCCCTTCATAATGACTAATTTTGAATGCTTTCTTCTTATAATCGACTCTCTTTAAATTGCCTAGCTAAAATACAGATTAAGGCATTTAAAATGGCAAATCCTAATATCATGAAAACAAAGCATTTGATTAATAAATGTTTCAGATAAAGAATTAAAAATCTGTGCAGGCAGGATTTCATTAAAAAAAATGAAGTTGACATCACAATGTCCTTCAAAACATGAACCAATTATTATTTTAAATAAATAATTCTACATGTATTATCATCCCCCTCATCAGCAGTTTTCATGATATATAGATTTTCACTTAGGTTTGTGCTTGCTGACACACATGTATACGTTAATTAGGAACTACGGATCGTTATTGTACCAAATAAACATCATTGTTAAAAACGCAACCAGGACATAGCCTCAATACAACACCAGAAAGAAACTCCACCACTTTACAATGTCTTCGAAATGAAAAGCTAACAGGCCTCAGTAAACGTCACCAACTTTGACAGATCAATTATAATCCTTGGGAGCCTCTGTGGGGTGCAGAAGAAAAAGTAGAAATCATATCTTAACTTAAGCCTTCCAGGGCCTGTCAGTGCCCCACCCCCAGTCCACCAGAAAACTTTCTGCAACTCGCCATCCAAATTCATTGTGAAATCCAGCAGCTGATTTTAATAAAGTGCCCCAGGTTCATCTCCCTTTCCTCTTCCATTAGCTTCGCATGGTGTCACATTGTAGTTTCTCAAATTGACAAGGTGAGGACTTCGCAGCCAAAAACGTTGCTACAACTGAGAGCTGGGCCTGTACAAGTACAAGTAGATGCAAGCAAGCAGCTATGCAAAACAGATCCTCGCTCGTTTCGCATTTTTCTCTGTTTCATCATGTTCATTTTAATGACAAGTGACACAGAAGATAAGAGAAAAGAAACGACAGACAGAAACAGATTGGATAGATGCGTGGGGGGAAAAAAGGCAAGGATTTGCTAGAGTTGTATTTGGAGCTCGAATTTGCATATAGCGAAGTAGATCAGCCAGCCAAGTTATTACTTTTTATCAGCGCCTTGATATGCGTGCATCTCAAATGGTTCATTATGAAAAGAGGCTTCATTGTCATGATTACAGCTTATGGATTGAAACGCCGGATATGACGAAGAACATTAAGGCAATCTCGGATAATGTAGACATGGATGGCTCGTTTGGAAGAGGACATGTTGGCATTTAAAAAAAAAACACTACGTCTTGGCGAAAATGGGAAGAAGGGATTCGCACCAAGGTGGAGATTAAATTATTCATAAAACATGAGTTTTCAAATTATGCTTGGAATATCGATGACTACTTCATATTCGTACGTGTACCTGGATTTAAAAGCGAGCGGAAATTTATTTGGAAATACATGCACAATGTACAATTGTATAAATTTGGAATTGTTGCTAGTGCACACATGAGGCTACTTAATTTGGTTATTGGGCATAGGGCCAGTTATGATGTACTGAAGGTCGGTGCGGTAGATGTGAACGGGCAGAATTGAAATCAATGGAAACGTTACAAGCTCCGATTTAGCAATTATCTGTTTAAATAAATAAAGATTTCGTGGGCATTCATTCAACTGCCGAAATTTAATTAACGAGCAAACTTTTCAATGCGTTGCAATTTTATGGCCGGTACACACGCACAAAAGTCGCTGTCATGCATTTGGCATTATTAATATTTCAGTAGAAAAATATTTCTGAAAATGACGGCCTGAATTTCATAATTAATTTAATGAGCCGATGCACACAACAGTTATACAATTGTGTAATTGTCTTGTATGGGTGTAGCCTACTGATAGTGTAGGGTACTGACATTGTGAATTCAAATGAATTTAACCAATAAGGTAAAAAGGTCTGATGAAGGGAAATTTCATTTAGAAGTGCAAATAAGTTCAGAGCTAATTACAACAAATTATTACCCAAGCGCCTAACAACAATCATCAGGCCAGCCAACCATGCCACTTTCATAGGACTGTGCTGTGAGTATTTGGCTAAACAAATACTGTGTAAACTAGTATCATCTCTAAACTAATACCAAGTGTATCATGTTAGATCTAATAAACCTTCATAAGACGACATTAAATAATTTTAGTGTTTGTTTGCATTGGCCCCACAACAACAAGAACTTTTGTAAATGCATTTGGCAAAATATCAAACAAGTGGGTGCCATATGTATGGCTAATAAATGCAGTTTATAAGTGGTAGGCCACACCTACCAAATAATAACCTCTTCAAACTAATGCTTACATTTACCGTATATACTTAATGTTAATACATATTCCTCATATTTTAAGCCATTCCCAAAAATCATCATACAACAGGTATGGAATAATAGGTAAAGCCTCGTACAGTTTTTAATTCATAATTCACAAGTAATAACTTATAATCATTTACCCATCAGCACACAGACGCTTGTAGTGATCGCCATGTTACAGCGGCAGCCAGCATCGCAATTCAAATCAATTCAGTATTCTAATGTTAGCAAAAAATGACATTTCGTAGGGGGTAAAATACTGATATACGCTTACTACAGGATATACCCTGTCCTATCAGTCGCGATAAATTGCGAATGGTAGGACAGAATTGCGAGTTATTTCTGCTCATGATCACTTCTTGGAAATGGGTGCCACATGTAAATGTACATGTATAGACACATTACATGAACATGTATAGACAGTTGACAATGTCAAATAATAATTTGGATCTTGTCTAGCTGTACGCCCAAATACGAGGAAGAAATGCAGCTTTAAATCGAATTCCACGTCGAATTGTCATTTGAGGTGACATCCTTTAGCAACACGTTCAAGTCCACGTTCTAAGTTTGGAGACTATCAAAAATGGAGTGCCTCAGCCATATGATCTATTCGTGATTCTTCCACATAATCACAGATGGCATCGTGAGGTATTTCGCAAAACATCGATATTCCAGAAGCTATACACGTCTTTTCCTTTTCCCCCATCAGCATTTTGGTGCCATTTCCCAGACATGTTGCCAATTGAGGCAGCAAGTAATGCATAGGATCGGCTCCATCGAAACAAAACGAATGCAGAGCGACGGGCTCAAAATGGAGGAGAATGAATATTGACTTTGGAGGATGCAGACGAATTGAGTTTATTAGCCTATATTGATAGGAAGCCCGAAAAGGCATCAATATTAAAGTTGGATTCATCAAAGTGAGTGAAAATGCGTGCTACGTGCGCTGCCTTGTTTGAACGATTTTGTAACCCTTGGAAACCCCGCGAGTAACCTTAGAGCTGTCCTTCGCTCGTTTTCAAGCTCGACCACGAGAAAGCTAATGCTGGTCATAGATCAAATATGCCAACGACCATCGAAACGGACATCTCCTGCTGTCCATTTCCACAGAGCTCATCCGATCTCAATACCTTCCCACTTGCCTTTATGTACACAGCAAAGCGCAACACAAACACTGGTGAGAGAACGTCAGCAACGCCAGGGCCTGCAGGAAATTGTCCACGCATGCTCACTCCGTTGTTCATCACGACAGCCATTTTGTAGTAGGACGTCGGGCCGCACAACACATATGCATAAAAAACTGGCAAAAATGCAAAAAATGAAATGAATTCCATAGTATTCCACAGTATTCCATTCGCTGTTTCACTATTGGTGAAGCTTAAATATCTGGGAGCAATACTACAACGATCAGATTGTTGGTAATGTGGTTTAATTGCTCAAACACCTCATAGTGAAAAATCTTGCATTACACGCATTTCTTATTCGTGCACTTGACATTTTTTCTAATGCTATAGTGCATATTGGTCAGTTATCTGAAGTGCAGGTAGCTCAGGAAGCACACAAATGCAGGCGCAAAAAGTCAACTAAGGATTTTTTTCATTTGCTTTTAAAACGTGAGGATCCATTTATAACAAGAGGAAGATGCCAATACGAAAAGCTGAAATTTTGCCAAAATAAGATTTAGCTTTGTAAGTGTTGCCACTTGTTGAACACCACTCACCAGGTAGCCTAAATTTAAGTGATAACGAATCATCACAGTCAGCTAGTTCTTAATTTATAATCCGAGGCCATTCATTTAATTGTTTGGATCAGCCATGTAATGAAATACGGATTTCAAAATTGTAACAATACTAACGGAATGCAGCACCAGTGAAACCGAACTGAATAAGGTTTGAAAAACACGTTTATTTGTTTTATTTATCGATGTATTGTTGTTTTATTTAAATGTATTTACTTACGGGTACAATTCATGGTGTCGGTGAATTATTGCCAGTTTTTGGTGCATGCCAAGCCTCTTATAGGCAGATTTTGGTCCAAAACGTCATTTAGCATGCATGAAAATTTTTGGAAATGAGCCATTTGCAACTTCGAGCAAGTTAAACTTTGCAAAAATACATTGGGCCTCCCGAATAGTAGGCTTCCCCACAGGGCTTCTCACTACATGAAAGCTGTGTTAAGTTGCATTCTGAAGCGACTGCTTGAATTCATTTATTGATTAATTATTGTTTAAATTTTTCAGTCTATCACAACATTCGTTATGCGTGATTTTCATAACATGCTGTGCAAAGAATCTGTTCTTCTGAACGAATTCTCGTATCGCCTTAGTAAATTTCACGACTGTGTAAATCGCAAAACAAATTGCTTCGCCTCTGTGGTTAGTCGACAATCTCCGCGAATTCCAAGTGTACATTCCGATTCGCTTTCGGTCAATCCAAAATCTAAAATGTCAAGCCTCACTGGTAGGGAATTTCAGAAAATTACTCTTCGGGAATGGGAGGTTTTAGACATTTTCCACATGACGATTTCGAAGGACAAAGTGAGAAGAATGTTATTTCTAATATGTGATGAAACTTTGTCAGCAAGATTGATAAATCGAATTCAAACTGAATGAATAATACCAATTTCAAATTTCAAATTGTGGCGATTGTATACCCAACTGCATGTGCGAAATACAATAGTTCATTACTCCCATTTTGCATAAAAGGTTTTCTTAAGTCACGAAACAAATTCCGAAACGCTTTATCAAATTTCGCAATGTGCATGTATTTTACTGTTATAATTTTGTACGTCTGTCATAACCAAGAAGTATGCAATTGTTTTTTGTAGTTAAAGGGTCTTTGGTTGGACAGCTAATCCGAGTTGCAAACGATGCAAAAATCTCAGAAAAAAACGGCATGCCCCATGTGCCTTGGGTGAAAATTGGTCGACTTAACGCCATAAAAACTCGTTCTGCAGGTGGATGTTCCAAAAAGAGGGCGATATAAGAATGCTTGATATAAGCAGTTATACATGTATTTTGCGAATACCAGATGGTCTATTACGCTATTATGCAGGCCTATTATCATGCGAATGCACGTTTTTTATATCTGAAAAACACACAAGCAAGATATAAAAAGTTTGGTGTAATCAGATTTTCCAAGGTGAATTGTATGTAATGCCCATTCTCTTTATCTGCCTCACGCAGCTTACGTACAACAAAGTCATCAGAATGAAAAGAAAACAATTTGTCCTCGTTATTTAAGATCGTTTTCCGTTTGTAATGCCCGCTGCAGAAATCCAGTGTTTAGAGAAACGGCCCAGAAAGCAATATTCACAGATCTGCGGTTGTTACTCGTAAATTGCATGCTTTAATACAAAAATCCGGCTGCAAAATTACCCAGCTAATAGCTCACATTTTTGTGGTAATGATGAAACACTACTTTTTCTGATCCTCCCCTTCTTTAAAATCTCAAATCGATACAAACAATTTCCAACAGAAAGCTACTCCAAAAACGTATATTGTGCCAAATGCAGAATATACCTGTATATTTAAGTGTGGAGTACATCGATGATATACATGTACAGTGTAAGCTCACTGACAAGGTTGGGGAGTGGGGGGGGTGATATAGAGGCAATCTTGCCCAGGGTGTTTTCAAACGTTCTGGGGTTTCATTATCTCGAATTGGAAACTTTTACACAAATACATTATATACACTGTATGAATTATTATGAAAACACCGTAGCTAGATAGCAAACATCTTCAAAAATTGTTAAGAAAATCAAGCATTAAATGAAACTAGTACTGCAAATCCTCATTTACATTTACTATACATGCAAGCACGTAGCCTAAAGGTAACCTCCAAATTTGTTCACGTGATAAAAATAACAACGTAATTTTTTACATTTAGCTGCCTAACTGTCAGGCAATCACTGCAAGCCTACAAGCCCTTAGGAAAAGCACACTTTCCCATAGTGGCTATGGCCGAGCAGGGCATAATGTAAAGTTCAGCCGAATCGTTAATATGGCGGTAAAGTCGTATTTTAAATGAAATGATTTTATTTCTTGACAACTTGTCGAGGGAGCGTTCAAGACAAAACAGTAAGTTTTCAGTATTTAGGCAAATGAAGCAAGTTCAAAAATGCATCCACCAACTAATTATGAGGAATACCCAGATCAGATGTGACTTAGTTGCTACTGTACAAACTGAAATTATTGTTAGTGGGGCATCCTTTAGTTCCGAAACAATTCCCAATCTTTCGTAATGCTACTCTGGAGACCAGAACGAAAGAAAAGATTACTTAATGCAATGCAATATTGCTGCTCGTAGCGTGGTTTGCATTGCTTGGATTTTCGTCTTCCATTACTACATCGTACTCAAAGTTCTAATGCCAGCTCACCAAGGCAAGACTTCGTGCATTGGGATTTCGTATTCGAATGAGCAGCATGCGTCTTATATGCATAGTCGACATGCCTGGGGCAGCAAGGCCTGCGAAAATAAATATCTCATTTTGTTAAACCTAAACAAATTGAAAAACATATAATGGCTGTTTTTCTTCCCAATTGATGTCGAAAGAGCCATATCTCGTAGATGGTAGCAATCGACTTTATCCCAGCAAAGCCCGTGCCTGCAAGTAACTGCCATGCCAGTTTAGCAATGGACATTTTGCCTATCTAATTGCTATCTAGCATGTGGAAAAACGGTTATTGGCATTGTTTCGTGACTATAGCGTGACTAAACCGTAAACGTAGCCTACAGGATATGCTGTAGAAGTGTAGTTGAATTCGATACCATACGACTGGTTGGATTTCAACTCAGAAAACGCTCAACTAATTTCCATAACATTCAGAAATAAAATTAGTATTACAGAACTAATCAAATTACACGTATGGTATGCTGGTAGATGACCTGCATTACAAATGCCATTTACACACATCTGCAAACAGCTTGGGAAGAAGGCATTGAACCATGTTAAGCTAAAAAGCATAATGCATTATAGAAACAAATAGTAATGAGAAATAATTCCGGCTGTACTACAGAATAGTTCCTGCTCCGCTAAAGACACAATGAGAAAGTAGGCTTCTCCTAACGTCACGAACAGTGAACTGGCAGTGAATGCCTGACTGACGGGCAGCTAAATAATCTACGGATAAGTTAGGTCAGGACAGGTTAAGCACAAAAACACAAAAACTAAAAAGCAGTAAAACAAAAACATAAGGATAAACTGCGGCAGCTAGGACTGGTGACATTCTTTTATACTGGAAAAGTAGAGTTGCAATATATTTTGTGCACATTTGGAGCAGACACCATTCTATAGTATGGCCATAATTTATGCTCATAGAAGAGATTGTTTGATTTAAAAGTAATATCAAATTTGAAAAATGTAATTAGTCTTGGAAACATGTAACCGACATGTAAACCAACTGTTCAGGTTGCTCGAAAAGGTTACAAGTAGGCCAAGTGATAAAAATAATTGCTCTATACCGATTAAATATGACAACAATGGGCGAAGTTAGATCTTAGTTGTCATCCTACTTTATGGACACCGTGTACTTTACTGACTTTAATGACCTGTATAAAGCACAGTTGTGTCAGTACACAGTGTACAAATAGTAAAAGCTAAGGGAGAATTACACTAATTCGATTTATTAAAATACTCTTCCAGACCATAATTTACATTCACTTGCTGCATGTGGTTAAGCAACTCTTCTTGAAGCAGAATTACAAAACATGCCTTTATACATGTACATTTAACTGTAAATTGGATTTGTTTATTACTTGGAAAAACAATGACCAGTAAGCCAAACGTCATGCATCTCAAAAATACAGTACATTTGCCTATAATGCATTCAGTAGATAATTATACGCAGACTGCCAACCCTATTAGCTTTTATTCGTCTATTCATATCAACTTAGTAATATCTAGATTACTTCGTCTTGTTTTCATATGAAAATAAGTGCAGGAAAGCTATTCCACTATTGAATAGCATCTCATTAGGAAAGTACTATCTTCCCCCTCATAGTTGCAATAAACATGCTTTCCAGAGTCAAATATTAGGCCAAGTCTCTCCAAAGTTAGCATTATGAAATTTACTACAAACTAAGCAAGCTCAATATTCGATTAAAGCTTCATCGCTATATTTATGCAAGGCCATCTATACAACTAATAGTGCAGTATCATATGTGCTGGAGATATAAAAGTATATTTACTGCTTAGCCTACAAACTTGTGTAGGTGGATGCATTCGGTTTATGAAGATAGTATTTCTATTGTCGCGCATTTCAAGATGAGGATCACAATAAATGGCTGTTCGAAAACCATAAGAATATACAGTTGGGCAATTTTCATAGAATGAATGAACTGTTGAAATAAACATACTATGTAGCCTACGGCGATTAAATATCTGAGAGGCATACAGTATCTGCAAAGGCTTTAGCTCCAAATATTTAAGTGCATATTTTAACGTCAGTAATTTAAATGTTGGAAATTCATATTTTGCACGGAAATAACTTCCGTGCATAATAATAACATTTTTCTGCTACGAATAGTTATTTTTGTATTGAGGTTTAGCCATTTAAATTTATTGCAAGTTTACAAAGATTGTGGTGTCCATCAGTATTCAGTACAAGGATAAATAACTGTTTCAAAATTCATTCGAAAAGACAGTTTTCTTAACTCCGGCAATTTGACTTTATAATACATGTAAAAAACTGTTGATGTGTTGTATCAGCATCCTTAGGTAGGAAAGGGGCATTCAAGTATTATTCTGTCATCTTTGGAGGGGGTTGGCCAAAAGATGATGAACGAGGAAGATGAAGAGAGGTAGAAAAAAATATTGAGTCTTCGTCTTTCCTTATCAAAAAATTGGTTTAAACCCATCCGTTATTATTCAAGCTTGAAAAATGAAAAAAGTTTCGCCCAAGGATTTTTTGTTTTGTTAATTCATATGACTTGACTCCTCCATTTTATCTAATTTTGACATAAGTTTCACAAATTCATTTTTTCTCAATCTATGGTGATGGGGTGCTGAGAGGAAATTAACATCACAGACACGTAAGGTCTAAAAATCACGATTTTCTGATGACATAGGTTGGTTATACTTGAACATTCCCATAAGATGGCATTTAATCTTTAAAATATGTTAGAGGTTATCCACTGCACCTAATGTGAATGTGCATAAAAGTCATGTATTTACACTGTATTTCAACACCTAACCAACATAACCAAAACTAAACAAACTTAACCTAACAACGTAATTCCGCTGCCCTTGCGACCAGGCAATCACAGTCAGGAGAGGCCCACTTTTCCATTGTGTATATGGCGGAGCAGGGCACATTCCGTAGTGGTGTTGGTTTGCCAATCTTTATTTAAACTGGCTTCATTGCACTCATATGCGCTTTAAACGCATCACGTGACACGCATTCCGAATAAGTTACGACGTTTGGGTAAAAAGAAGAAGGAGCAGTAAACATTATTCGTCACATTCTATCAACTGCAAACACGTTCCAATTCCCATCGAGTGCCTTTGTAGGAGGGATAACTCGGGGCTTAATCCGAAAACTATATCATTAATTAAATCTGCGATATGATTTCATTAGGAACAGGACGCTTGTCCAGCAGGAATACACTTCCAATCCATTTACGAAATTGACGTCCCTACACCAGCATTCCGTTCCTAATACTCATCGGCTCGATCTTAATGGAGGCCAGTGAAGATTTTTATGGTCGTCCGAGCTCGGCCCAAGGCCCATGAGGTTCGTGTCGTGGGCGTTGATGAAAAACTCCAGCGAAATGAATTTTTGTAAAGCGATTGTGGCCCTTGATTTGGACAAAAGAGCGAATGAACCTGGGGTGTAAAAGATGCTCGTCTTCCAGTTACTCAACTGAACTCTGCTTTTTATTACCACTAAATAACGGATGGCCATTGTTACCGCAATAGAGCTCGTGTTAATGCAAAGAAGGGCTCTTGTTTTATGGACCTCATCGAAGAGCATAAACCCCACAGCCAATGTCTCCAAAACAGAGGAGGAAGGCACCGGTCCAAATGGTTTACGCTTAATTCACGAGGGGCTCAAACCTGCAGCAGATGTAATGACATTAGCATGTCCCAGAAGAAGAGCACGCCGATGGAATCATTACCAACAGAAACTAACGAGAGGGCAAATGCAATAGTTTTAACGAAATGTGCCCTACATCTACTGCATTGTAATTACCCCTGACACGAGTTTCCCAAAGTGCGTAGGCACGATCACCCCGAAACCACGTCGGATATACTACGGTATAGTCCCTGATCTAAATGTGTACACCATATGTGCATGTGTTTCGTAGACAATGACGAAACCTGTCCTAAATATCGCAATTTACATTTTATACATATCTGTTTTGATTTTTAAATTCTTTTAAGACAACTGGTTTGGCTTCTGTCGGTTTGGACCTTTTGTAATTCGTTTTTGAATACTTATAGTAGCTAAACCCGTAAGTGATAAAATTTGGTGGGCAGGTTCAATTCGCTGAAGGTGAAGGTAGATGTAATTCCCTTCACTTTTTAATTCACAATTTTAAACGGTGAAAAATACGTTCGATACTGCGGTCTAGCGCCTATTTCAAAACATACGCGTGTCTGGTAAAACTACATTCGAAAGCGCGTGATTTGAAAGCTCGAAAGCGCCCATAAAAATGTGTATTCGTAACGTAAGTGAGTTTGGTATTGTCATTCGCTTTATCTCATAGTCGAAACGTACGTGGTATCAGCGTCAGTGTTTGGTTTTATTGAATACCAATAATACCACACAAAACGTTTTACCCGAAAAAAACGTTGTTTTTTGTGACGCAATATGTGCTGTTTTGTTGCGCTGTGTTTTTGTTTACCCTGACCTATTCTATAGCAACTTAATAATTAATTTAACTGCACCTAACCCTAGGCAAACATTGCCAGCCTGCGATCCAGTCTGAGAAGCCCACCTTGCGAGACACCATGAGGTGAGAGGGACACCCAGGTCTTGTGAGTTAAATAACTCAAGAGTCAACGTGTTCCGATGAAGGAACTCGTGCAAAGTTTTCATGAAAACATTAAATTGCAATACGCAATGCAATTTATTGATGTAATCAAATATGTACGAGCGTATGCATGTATGGTCGAACAATATCGCCTTTCAGCTGACGTTGCGCTTAGCCAGACGCTTAACCACTAATTTTCTTCGCCACCTTGCAAAATGGGTCGTTATCTAAATCGCTGTAATTTGTTTTATTTGACCATTTATTCTGAGTTTTCCATCATTTCTTCGATGTTCGAATCCTTTTAATCTAGTTTTAACTGTTCATTTTGGGTTTTCGTCAGTTAAATATCGGTTTAAACCGTTAACGGGGCCTTTTTCGTACCTGCTGTAGGTTATTAGGGACATTTGTTTTTGCTTTCATGAGTATTTTAACCAATTTCATTTGTAGTCATGATTTGTGCAACACGCTGTATACATTGTTTATTCCAAGATATACATTGAAATGGAAAAATATATTTAGACTAGGTTTACCAAATGAGCTGAAATAAATTATTGAGTCTGCTGCTTATCCAATCTGCCTTTTGATACAATTGTTAAAACTAATTAATAATACATCTGGACAAACATCTTCCGCGTTGCATGATCGTAAATTTAGTCTTGCTGCAAAGCAGTTAAATAAAATATGCCCAATTTTATCAGATAGCATTCTCCATTAACTATTCTGTAGGCGAGATGGGGATATACATGTACTGTATACATGTATTGGGTATAAATATTTAAAGAATTACTTTTGAGATTGATGTTGTAGATGAACAGTGCACACTAGATACAAACACTCTGTGAAGTTGACAAGAAAACATTTACAGGAAAATGAGGCGTTATTCTTACTTCATCTCAACTTCTTCTTAATTCAACTTTAATGACTTTCCCAGACTTTTCCAGGTTCCAAAACAAATTTCTCTCATCACAATTACCAAAGCGTTCGTACAACATTGACTTCATCGATAGTCGGATGGAAAAAAAGGGAAATTTAGCAGACATTGCAATGAGCCAATAGCCGGACTTTTCTGACGTCCCTCAGCTAGCAGCAAGTTCTTACCATCTGAAGTGGTTTCTTGTTCACTCACTCGTTTTGATAGACATTACACTGCCATCTCTGCTAGATATATACAAATGTCTTTACGGGGGATGCAATTATGGCAAGCTGCAGAACCCGCACACTGCATTTATCTAGCCAAAAGATGTCATATTTATCGGTGCAAATCCATCACCCAATTTCAGCATAAGCTGGCTTGCACGACGACAATGTCAGACCCTCGTCAGCCTTTGCTATCTGTCGAAAATGCACAGGGGCAGAAACGAGCGATATCCCTACAGGATTATTAATGAAACTGAGATAGAAAATCACATATATACTAAATACATCAACGCAGATACGCATTGTGCCAGGGGTTTAGAAAAAAACCCAGTTTTTTATATTAAAGCAATTTATTACGAGGAATATACAGAGAACAAGATTACGCATGAATTTTCGAAAGAAGTCCTAACAAAGAATCCGTGGAGGCTTAAATGGAACTGAATGCCTTCTTCCCTTGCCCAGACTTATGTATTATTTGGGAAAAGTAGCTTATGTAGAAATATGGGAAGTCAAAAAAAGAGAAAATTGTTGGTTTAACTTCGTGCAAACTGTCAGTCAGAAGATAACATTGAAATTTGCATAAATTGAAAAATTATTATAAATTTTATCAGACATGTTTTTAATTTGTTTGCTAATCCTGTCACTGATTATGATTTAACTTTAAATCATGATAGTGTTTAATAGCAATCATGTTCTCTAATAAGTATGTCTCATTAATTACTGTAAGGCACTACATTACATTAATCGCCACTATCAAAGCTTGTCAGTTGTTGGGAGTAATGGGCCATTACAAATACATGTATACTGACCAACAGTGGCTATCTGTCAATAAAACTTCGATGAGTTCATCAACCTTAATAGCATGAAGGTAAAATCGCTGATAGAATACGTGAATCAATAAATTTTTATTTCAAAGTGGAAAGGAAAATGGTCAGATAATTCCTGATTATATAAATGCACAGGCGGTAACTTATGGTTTCATTTTATGATTTCGTCGAAAGACTTGATTGCTACAAGTATTTGCAATGCTTCAACTGAATAAATCTCCCTGAAGCCACAAAATGCAGGGTTAGAACATAGCAACAAAAGCAGAAAATTCCTTCTAAAACAACTTTCTGAATTCAGAGAAAAAACTGAAATGATTTAATTTCTGAACAGTGCAGAAATTGGAAATAAATTACAACAAACTTTGCATTCAATAAAATATCTTACATATCCCCAAGATTTATTATATTGTACAACAGTTTTGGAATATTAAATAAAGCCTCAAAACTTTCAATCATATTTCACAAGTGAAACCAAAAAGGTTATTGACCCACCAGCACACTGGAGCCAGCAGAGATTGCCAGTTTTCAGGGGTAGCCAACATCGCAGCTCAATTCAATTCAGTATTGTACAGTCAGCAAGAAGCAACGAGAGAACATGCCTAAACAAATATTGGATATACTAATATCCTCTCTAAACCGACGAGGGGCCCTTTTATATCTAATAAACCTCCATAAAATGATATTACTTTTTGTGTTGGTTTTTACTGGTCCCACAACTTTTGTAAATACACACTAGTTTTTAATACAGAAAATTTGGCAAAATATCAAACGCAGAGGAGAAATATAAAAGTGAACTCCTACATATATATGGGCTAGCAAAATGTTATGGCCAGTAAATGCAGTTGATACATGTACGTCACGGGTCCCTCCTGACCCAACCTTTCCAAACCAATAACCAATCTAAACTAATATCCAGCACTGGTCCCAAGGCTATTAATTTAGACGGGTTCTACCGTACAACGGAAAATGCCCAGAACCAAATGTGCAGGAAATATGTTTAAATTCTCCTCGTCTACATTTACAGTTACGAGACCATTTACGAGACCAAAAAGTATCATATAACAGGTATGAAATATTAAATCCCCTTGTACACTTTTTCATTCATCATTCACAAGTGATAACTATATACAGTACATGTAGGTATTTACCCATCAGCACATATGAGCTAGCAGTGATTGCCATACTACAGGGTCAGCCAGCATTGTAAATAAATTCAATATTCTAATGTCAGCAAAAAATACCATTTCGTAGGGGGCAAAATACTGATGTACGTCAGGATATACCCTGCTCCAAATGTGCAGGAAATATATTTCAACTACTTGTCTAGTACACAAGAATGACACCTGTCCTACCTGTCGCAATTTATCCTTCTTACTTTTTGTCCGTTTTTTGTTCCAAACCTTACCTCAACTAACATAAAATGCAATTTGGTTATTTTCCAAATTTCCATGCAATACTGACAGCCTACAAGCCTACTTTCTGGTTGGGTCTATGTCGGAGCAGGGCATATTCTGTCGTGCAGCCAAATCCATACATAACATAAAAACACAAGGTAACAAAACTGACCAGTTTATAAGTTTGGCCAAAGTTTCGCATGCCCACACCTCGCGATTTAGTCAAATTAATTAGAAACCTAATCCATGTTTGGTCCGCATTATTAACTGGACGATGATAAGGTCCAGCATTTGCGGAATTCGAGAATATGGTTGGCGCATCGAGAGGGCTTAACTCGATTTCCATAGTCAAGCCATGGAAATAAAGACCGATCCAAGTATGGCTAATTTCCGGAGCTGCATCCCCGTCGCGTTATTTCGGGATATTAGCAGCTTAGTCTGGAGCACGTCATATAAATACAGTCCTCGAAAATAAGCTTTAATTTCAGCTCGAAGAGGGATTTTGGGTGATAACAGTAACTCCTGGCTAGCGATATTGAGACGTTGGTGCGATAAACGCGCCATCTTCATCAAATTAGCCACTGAAAGTGGAAAAAGTGACCGTCGCCACGTCCCATTTTACGATGGGCAAAAACTGATTTTCTATTACAAACAATAGTTTGGTATGCACAGATCGCCTCGCAAACCATAAAAACGGTCATTTCACTGCGCCCAAATGGGCGCGTACGACATATACGAAAGCAGGACACGAGTCCCTTGTATACCAGAGTTCCCAAGCAGCGCATAAAACAACATTTTTATATGGCGATCAATAAGCTGTTCTGACTTCGAGTACAGGGTGCTTCTGTCAACGCGAAGAAATAGATTGAAGATTGCGAATTTCGGTCTTTTGCAAAAGGAATGGAGTATCAATTATTGCTCATTTTCTATCAAAGTGCAGTGTACGCAAAAATTGTGACCAACTAGTGCAAATATCTAGAGTGTTGACAATAACGGTTTTTCCATAGGACTCGTTTTCAGATACACCCATCAACCCTACAGTGATAATTAACCTTGGAATATCAAAAATTTGAGAGAAACTCACGGATTTTCTACACACGAAAACTGGGTGACAGACTAATGATGGATTTTAGCATTAGTTCTTATGCAATTAGAGAAAGTGACATTTGATCGGCTCCCCCCTCACCATAAGATGATGATAATACTTGAACGTCCCCAAATTATACTTTAATTTCTATTAAAATACTGAAATTCGTTACAAATTTGCAAATGGAATGGAGTATCAGATTTTGCTCACTTTCTAAGTGTATACACAAAATTCTGACCAACTAGAACAAATCTCTAGAGATTTGACAAATACGGTTTTTCCATAGGCCAGGAATATTTTCAAAAACAAAACAAACCAGTATTCCCAAGGAACAGTTTGCTCGCAATTTTCAACTTTAGGAAAGGGGACGTTCAAGTATTGTAATCACAATCTCGTTTTAAGATACTTTACTAACCCTACAGTTATAATTAACCTTGGAATTTCAAAATTTGAGCAAAACTTATGGATTTTGGTCACACGAAAACATGGGGCAGACTAATGATTGATTTTAGCAATAGTTCTCATGAAGTAAAAGAAAATGATGTCATCATTTGAGCGACTTGCTTCCATCTTACCCTCATCATTTGTTCGCCCTCCCTCCCCATAAGATGACGACATAATACTTGAACGCCCCAAATTATGCTTTAATTGCTATTGAAGATAACGAAATTCGATGCAAATTTTCGTTTACATTTCACAACACGTGAAAGATGCGATCAACACGCTTTAATTTGATTTTCGAAAACATGTACAGTATATAGGACAGGAATTAATATGATTCAGTGAAACAATGTTTTAAACAAGTTAAAATACTAGAGATTATCACACATCTGCGACTTGTCACACTTAATCCAGAAGTAATTTCGGTACGTTACTGGGCTGTTTCAAATATGCAAAAGGCATGCTTTTGTCACATTCACAAGTTTTTGACTTTTTTGTTCTTTCGTTTTTTGTGCCTAAACTAACCCAGCCCTTCTTCAACTAACAAACACTACATGTACAAATGCAATTTATTTATCTGCCTAACCGACAGGGAATCACTTCCAGCCTACGAGCCGTTAGGAAAAGCCCACTTCCTCACTGTTTCAATGGCGGGTCAAGAACTATCCTGTAGTACAGTAAAAAATCGAATAATATACATTCCGTGCTTTTCAACCCAAGCAACCTGCCTTGAAATCGACATGGAGGAGATAGACCATTTACTTTCCATTTAAGCCAACAGGTTGCAACACTGATTACTCGACACGCTTTCAATTATGACAAAGTAATCTGTTAAGAAAAATTGCCAAGCATGAAAAGCCGAACGAATAAAAAGCCAATGCCATTGACGGCGTACGAAGAATGGCCAACTTCAACTAATGCCCTTCCAAATGGACGAGGTATTGTTGCCACTTCCGGATGAAGCTCAGCGAGCCAGTAATCTGGTCAATGGTTGTAAGTGAACGGAAATGCGTACTACACCTTAGAAGCGAAGCAAGCGTGTAGAATATAAGTGCAGCCCATGAGCACATCTTAAAAGATACAAGAAGTGATAGCGAAGAATCTAAGACTACCTACACTGGCATATCTAATTGATAATCCTCTGCAATGACTTTCGGGAGGCAGTTAGGGAGACCAACGACAAGGTCACGTGGCCCATCAGTGGTCAAGACCACCACATTTCAACTGCTGGAAGACTTTCTTTGGACAAATGCAGGCATCTCTCACAATATCATAAAATTTGTTACATTGAGATGAGGTTCGAAGCATGACAAGTGAATAATGGTATGAAGAATAATTATGCGCAAATCGTGTTTAATTAAACTACTGAAGGAAAGTTTCCAATGTTGTAGTCTAGAGTAATTAATTATGGGTGAACAGCACCGCGAAATTAAAAAATTCATCTCTAGAGTAAATGTTAATGCTTAATTGAAGAAGCATCTAGTTTACCTGGGAATCCTGCATTTCCTTTTTAATTATGAGCAGAAAAGTAATTAAATGCACAGCGATTTTTTCGTTGCTTTCACGTTTCAATGTTATTAAAATATCCTAGATAAATTTCTATATTTTACTTATTTGTTATGTCGGGAATACATTAGTCAAGTCGTGCTTATAAGCAAACGACAGAATACTAAATCTTTCCTTTCCACGCTTAATCACAACACAAAGCTCGAAAATTCAACAATAAAGCACAGCATGTAAACATGAAGTCGATTTTGTTTATCTATATTTTATAGAATCAAGTTTCTTGACATTAAGCAAGTTCCAAATGAATGCTATACAGTAGGGGGATTGGGTGAATAATTAATAAAAACCTTAGTTAAACATAACAAGAACAAGGGTAAGTGACTGAACTTACGACTTGAGTAATTCCAAATTACAGGGTGAAACAAATTTTTCAAATTTCTCGTGCAATTTCACTTTTACATAAACACGTAAATGTACAATGTTCTTGACAAAGCAATAGTGTACAGTATATCATAGGGTTTGCTCTGGCACCCTTCAGGGAAGCAGTACTACCAGTATGTTATGCAGTGTACTGTCTTTGGTATTACCTGAGTTCTAACCGTTAATTGTTAATCCTGGTTTACAGGATTAACAAAAATTGAAATTCTCATTGTCCTGTTTACTTTTGCTATTAAACACCAGTTTCGCATTTTACATCAAGGTCAATTAATTTGTAATACCCTTTTTTACAAAACCCAAAAGCGTGTTAATTAAACGTGGTTCAACCGACCTCTTCGACGATTTTTGTTCAACATTGTGGGAGCATTCACATTTATACAGGATGCTTAATGTTTCCTGATACTGTACAGGGTGTTTCAGTGCTGCAGCATGTGCCATAATCAATTCGTTATAGGTAATGTTAAAGGAAACGTTTTCTGATAAAAGTAGACAATGTTACCTTGTTCCTGAACACGGTAACTATTACAAGTTATCCCATAACCGAGTGGTGATGCACATCGAATCTACATGCACTGTATCTATCGTGTTTTTCAACATTATTCAGCTCTTCAAATTACATTTTCGTTCGGTATGCACTGTCCATAATGAAACGAGTTTTCTATTAAATTGGCCAGGAAAGACAGGATCTGTATGATTCTTGTCTATTGTCCAAAACCAAAAATCAAATTGACACATGAATTTTGATTTCCATTTGTTTGCTCAGGCCCATTTGCAAAATTGGAATTAGAATAATATTAGATGTTTGGACATGTTATTTGTATCCCAGCAGCACGTGCACGTGTACATCAATCTTGACAGGACCACCCTCGGCCATGATAACAACACAACATCATTATGACCACTAAAAAAGCGTTCCATCAGTGAGCGCGTTGTGTTCCAAAAACACCTTGACCACAACCAAATGCACAATGTGCAGCCCTACCTACGGACACCTCGTTAGGTTCCCAAATTGTTAAATGTCCCAAAAGCAATTGTGCTGCGTTATTATGTGCTTTTCCAATGGGCAGCAGGGCGCCTGTGACGTCACTTCGTTTTCGGTTTTTCCAAAAGAGGAAAAACGCAATTAACGAGTTGGTTGTGGAGTTTAAGGTCACAATGTCTGAAAGGCAAGTTGAGTTAGATTCGCCACTTAGGGCCTCACGTCCAACTCGGCCTTTTGTGAGGAACTGTTGACTCAACAGTTCCCGGACAATTAAGTGCCCACTTCTGCATTTTTTCCCATCCAGCAACCTCATTACCGTTCTGGAAAGCGATGGGTGGTCACGGCTGCATCGATCGATGGTACGCTGCATCAACAGATCGACCATAAGCAGCAGCAGCGTTGGGAACGTTGTTATTCCGCAGCGGGTTTAATTTGACTGGTACATCCATCCATTAAGATTGACAGTTATTTGCTGCATTTCTGGAAACTGACTTCCAGAGAAAAGAAGAAAAAAGGCAGAAAAAAATCGGAATTTATTCCGTTGAGGTGGGATGTAGCTAGTGTTGTTCCAGCACTGGGGATTCCAAACGTGCCCAGAGAAAATATTGACAAGGGGGGTACGGGCACGCGGCCTTCGAATTTGCCAAATAATTTTTCTCCCACTTGGAAATGTGACAGGCGAGGCTGACATCAAACGCGATGTTGGACATGATTAACCGAGGTAGGGACAGACTGGATCCTCCATGGCGTGCTGGAACTGTCTGGGCATTCCCAAATGCAATTCACAGAATTTCCCAGGGAATTCTGGCACGGTCAGCGGCTGGTAAACATGACAATCATGGAACGGATTCGTGTTGGCGTGGGGTCAACTGCAAACAGTACTTGAATGACACGAAAATAGTATAATCGCTTGCGCTGACTCCACTCATGAATAAGTAAGCGAGCAGCTGCATGCATGACATCGTTGCGGGTATTCAAAAACAACACGTGGGGAACAAGCGAACGGAACAAAAAAAATTGCTGGCCACACACAGGCGCTTTTTTTCACAGTTTGGAACTTTCCCATACCAAATGTACTGTAAATCACAGGTTCTGACCTGCCTGTTAGTGAGCAACATTACAGACCTGATTTCACAGCCGAATTCTGTGAAAAATCCGATCTCATCATTCAGGCCTGTGTTCCACTCATACAGTGTATGTAGATAGTCGCACAGGCCGATGTCATGCCAAACTATTCCAAAAATGAATATGAAGCGAACGAAAATTATTCTCGGAAATTTCTACTAATTTATCAACACATATACCTTGAATAAAATCCTCAATTGCAAAATGTACTCTGCTGACATCTTTAACATTTCGACAATTTCTTAATTTGATTTTAACAAACTTTGAATAGTTTTTCTGTGGAATACGCTTTCTACAAAATTCACGTGCACAAATTCCCAGATCTGCAAGTATAGGACAATAGTACTCCTGAAATATCTAGATGTCAGATATTTCGGATCAAAATTCCAAAAGCTTGACCATTTGGCCTGCCACTTTCGACTTTTCAGTCTAAAGTTTCGGTCAGTTGCATCAACCTCCACTTTCCCTAAAGCGCCACTTTCAAAACTTCTTTCGCATAATGAGCTATTGAGGTCCCGTTCGATGAAAGTTGCGAGCACAATATGCATCCATCATCTCCAACTGTATATGAATTTTATATGATGAAATAGCAAAAATGTACATGTACAATTGAGTTGATATTACAAAATGTACAATTGAGTTGATATTATTGCAAAGGTGATTACATTTTTATGCAAATATAGATTTTGTACATTTTTTAAAGAGCCAAAAGTACTAATTCAATTTCGTTTTAAAACATCTGTGAACTCTTTGCTTTAAGAAATTGCTAAAATGTTATGTAAAAAAATTAAATCGTCTGTTTAGGCCCATTTCGCACCTTTTCAACACATACTTTAGTTAGGAATAAGGAAATTCATTG
This sequence comes from Kryphioiulus occultus, assembly GCA_034687865.1. NCBI lineage: Eukaryota > Metazoa > Arthropoda > Diplopoda > Julida > Julidae > Kryphioiulus > Kryphioiulus occultus. The sequence goes on from JAQGAF010001498.1 coordinate 26,490, forward strand.
AGATTAGCAAATTGAAGGCATCGTAGGCATTTGAATTGAAACGTGCATTTTTTCCTTTAAGAACGAGCTATATGCATTCTACCAACAGGTATTGTTCAATTACACTTTGGCAATCAGACAACAAGCTCATTTGCTACAACTGCGTCATAACTCAAAAAACAGTAATGATTGATTTATTACACAATGTATTACCACACTTCATTAGCCCATCATTCCTCTATAGCATAATTCATAATTCATGATTTGAGTTGCAACTTTGTTGCAGCAAATTAGCAATATTATTATTTATGGATACAACATTATAACCTGGGCGCAAGATCGCAAGGTTGAGCATCAGGTGTTCAATATAGAGGGTGCGAGAAAATGATTCATTGTAGCCAGCTAAAGCCAGCGCAATTAAAGGTCATTTTCTCTCACAATATAGTTAGATGTCACATTTTAAACAAATCTAAAGAGGCCTGGAACGCAATGGTTACTATGAGAAAATGTGTCATCATTTTAATAATAAACTAGCCCCATTATAGAGTAACTTTTCACCAATCCAGTACATAACATACATCCATATGTTGAACGGTAAATCAGAAAGCAAGCCTAACTTAATTTTTACTAAGTTTTTATTCAGCTGCCCAACAGCAAGGCAATTACATCCAGCCTACGAGCCGTCAGGAGAAGCCACTTTCGGGTAGTGCATATGGCGGATCAGGGCATATTCCTTAGTGCAGTCAAATTAGGTGATGTGCCAAAGCCAAAAAAATGGCGAAACTGAAATTGTGTTCAACTAGAATAAGTTTTTGTCCAACAAATGGTTTTTGCAAAACTTAAGCCGTGTTCTCACGATTCAACTGTCGTCGTGCAATTTTTGGTTGAAAGCGAGTTGAAACGTGTGAAAAGAAATGAATCAGAGTTGATCAATGATTTGCTGAATCGAACAAAGGTGATCACCCTTCAACGTTTGGACCGCTCAACAGCTTTCAAATCGCTCGAAAATTCCAAAATTGTAGGCGGACGAATCTGACCTTTGGAACAAATCATTTTCCACTGCTCTTTCGCGTTCCATTAAATGCGCATTTCATAAAAACGCAGCACGACTATTGTTTCTCGGCGACATCTTCAACTGTAAGTTGAATAAATTTTTGTCGAACCATCTGAACAGAAATTGAACAATTCACGTGCAAGTTTTGCTGAACAACGAAAGTTGAATTGTCAGAACTTGGCTTTATTAATAGTGTAGGAAGTCATTTCTGGTTCACATTTTAGAGAAATCTTGGTGTATACCTTGAGACTTGTGTAAGGTGAAAAGTTAATGTACCGACGTTTTTTCAAAATATGCTTGGGTTATTCCGGTAAAACATAAACCTGCTTAAATGCAATAAAAGAAAAAAAATTCGACTGATGAGAGATAACCCACGTTTTATAAACATTACTTGGGAAACCAGGAGACAATGATGATGAAATTTGAAATTGAGATATGCCTATTTTTAATAAAAATGCAGGACAATTTTCAAATAATGCTTGGATTTTCAGTTAATTTGTTGTATTTTGTTTGTATCAAATTTTAAAAGTGAGCCAGAAATGATTTTTCATATACTACTTTTATTATCCCAAAGGTTATTCAACTGGTGGAATAAGGCTCACGTGTCAATGAGTTACAAATGGAATCGCGTGGTGCATACAGTATTTAGTTGAACCAAATGATCTGATCGGGACAGATCACAGGCCTACCCCAGTTATGGCGTAGCCTTGATCACTGTGGCCAATGAAGTCTGATCGAACATGGCGGCGCCTGAAGCATATGCAAATATTGCATGATCTCCAAGATCCCATGGATAGGCCCACGAAATCAAAAAAGATCAATTTCCTGGCTTTAGGTAAATATATGCACCCCAGCTTCAGAAGTTGCATTTCAAGCAGTAGGCATAACAGCATCGAGCGGCAGTTGGTGACGTCACCCGAAATCCCGGAAGTGGCTCTGTCCTGTAGGCAGCAATGGTAAAATCCCAGCAACAATGGCGCAGATTTACTCGTGCTGCAGAATAGTGTCGCACGTCGCCTATCTGGGCTGCCAAATCCGGAAAATGGTTCTGGTAAGTACTGACAGCAAGCCATAATGAGACACTTAGGGTGGATGCAGCGTAAGCATAAGCAAATCCAAGCCTAATCAATATATGGATTGATGGAGCCAGAAAATGGCATTGAACTCCAGCGATAGACTTACTCAAATAAGTCATTGTTATCTGGGGCACCATTTTTAAGAAGCCCAAACCGGTGGACACAATGGGACACCTCGCCCATTTTCCCCTACGCCACCTATCGGGATATTTTTCGTCATATCGCCAATTCTGGAATGATTACTGCCAGTCTCAGGCGTGCACGAATGCAGATATTTGTAATTAGCTGCCGCATTACCGACTCCATTCTGCCAGCTAATTACAGAGCTTGCGGGATAATTACAAATATGGACAAGATGGCGAGCAGCGCTAAATGTCTATTAAAGTTGCGTCGAAATTAATAAGTGAACAGCGCGGGTACGATCAGCGCCTGATTACAACTTCTTGGTACTAAACGCGTCACGAAGGCCCTGGGTGGAATTGAAAATGGCGTGGCCGGCAATAAGCCCTAATTAATCCACCCATCGATTTTTCGACAAAGCTCGTAGCCTGTTTAAGAGGCTCATAAAGGACATGCCCGAAATGGTGGAATTTCAATGGTGGCCATCTGATGTCAATGACACTTGAACTTGAAACATTTTAACACCATGAAAAATTATTTCCCCCTCCGCCATGGACACGATGATAAAATGGGCTTCTCCTAACGGTTTACAGGCTAGCAGAGATTGCCTGGCAGTCGGGGGCAGCTAAATCAGACATTACAATTTAAATGGTTGGGTCAAAACGAAAACGAAGAAATTAACTGCGACAGCTAGGACAGGTGCCATCTTGAATATTCTTACAGGGTTCCCCCAGAGACGAAATTTTTACCTTTCATAACTTTTCCAAGTTTTAAAACAAATTTCCTAACTACCCTTATTAAGTAGTTCTTATTTCCTATTCAGTTATTATTATGGAAGTCCTATCTAAATTGACCAACCAAGGGACTGCCACAAACTGGTCAACATAAGGAGGTGGTGAAGAAATGGTGGTGGTTAACAAATTGACGATGCTTGAACTGACACAGGATTTTATTTCTTATTTAGTTATTATTTAGTTATTATTATGGAAGTCCTATCTAAGTTGACCAACCAAGGGACTGCCACAAACTGGTCAACACAATGAGGTGGTGAAGATATGGTGGTGGTCAACAAATTGAACGATGCTTGAACTGACACAGGATTTTAATTCCCTAAACCGCATGTACTTGCATTTACAGTAATCATGCGTCATTCATAAATAATTTTATCAAAATATTCAAAATACATTACCAGTATTGATAATGGGCTGCGAATTTATCCAGCAACTACACCGTACAGTACAGTAGGGGTACTGAAGGGGTTCAAAATGAACGCTTGTACCTCTATAGAGAGAGATTCTGTTCAAGGGTTTGCAGTTTAAGTTTTGCAAGCAGCCAATAAATTTAATCATCCATGACGTTATACATGCATATTGAGACAATGCTGGTTAACATGCCGAGAGTAAATTACTATTGTGTGTCATAGTCCAAGTGGTCAACATACAACATAGAGGTGCAGGTGGTCAACTTTGATGTTTCTACTGTATTTTCAAACAGAAAATAAAACAAATTATACGGTATTATCAGATGAAATCCCAGAGTTCTAAACTTTTTGCAGATGATTCCAATTTATATGATGAAGTTGAAGAAGGCATAGGTCTATCGGTTAAATTGCAGA
>JAQGAF010001499.1:0-30325 GCA_034687865.1 Kryphioiulus occultus
ACATAATTAATCACTATTTTCACTCCATTATTGTTGGCTAAAGGGCTATGTTGTCGACTGTGGGCACTAGGGAGCTCCGTACTAAACTTGACAGCCATTTTTTATCGTTGGTAACTATGGAAACGATTCAAACGATTATCAACTATTCGTAATGGTAAAGATTAGTAGTAATGAAATTAACACTAGTATGAATAAACTAACGGTATTATATTCTCAGGATTAAATTGAAAAGACTAATTTTAGTATAAGCTAGGTGCGCTGGTGATTTTGCATAGTATATCCGAGTAAAACGTAAATACATGTAAGCCTAGGAAATAAGTTTTTTTTATATGTACATGTACATGTAGCTGGTATAGGGTCTGGGCCTACAATTACTAGATAAGCTAGATAGTTAATGCTCAGTGGGATGAGCATGACATACCATATCTGCTTTTTCGGATCCTCTAACAAAGTGTATTTTATTATGTAATTTTAATAGTTTGATGCGTATATTTTTATTATGACAGATGGCAGGTGAGGATATAGGGAGTTCATTTGGGCCCCCAGGGTCATCACAAGCATCAGCTAATAGCTATCAAGATCAACACATCCAGCGTGTCAGTAACAATAATGGGACAACCATTACAGAAATATTACTAGTAGTTATAGAGCCGCAGCTCGTATTCTTTCTGCAAGTGCTACTGGCTCTATGGCCCTCACTGGGAAATAAAAACCTCGGGTTCAGGTTTATGCTCGAATTTGTTCTGGTGATAATGCCACAAATGGTCATATGTACGTTGCTTAGTGATTACACGACTCATATTGGTAGGTCCGTTAAAATCTCTAATCCTAGAAACATATTTGTAAATTTATGTTATGAAGTGAAGATTTTGAATTTTCGTTTCAGGAATTGCTTCCTTGACCCTTTGTGCTTTTATCACATTCATAACTGTAAACAAGTCGTCTAAGCTGATGAATGCTTCCATTGAGAAAATTCAGTCTGAACTGCAAAACAGGCAGATTTTCATAACCACGTATCGAGCCGGCATCTTGCTGATATCAGTGATTTGCATATTAGCGGTGGACTTTTCTGTATTCCCATTGCGCTTTGCTAAAGCCGAAACGTACGGCTATGGCCTCATGGATATCGGGATTGGATTATTCATTATTACAAATGCAATTGTTTCTCGAGAAGCAAGGCGCATACCTTCAACTGCCTTGTAAGTTTTTGTAATTAGTCTTAGCCTACAAATCATTTTAACGATCGAACTTTTACAACCTTTCCAAGGCATATTCATGCCTTTTTTTTTCATATTCATGCAGAAACCACATTCGTCTCGCATTTTCATCTTCGCTAGTTATTCTTCTGCTAGGGTTTGGCAGGCTTATCGTTGTGAAGTCGATAGGCTATCACGAGCATATCACTGAATATGGCATTCACTGGAATTTCTTTTTTACATTGGCTGTTACCAAGGTAAAAATAAGAAAAATGCATATCCTGCTTTGGCTTTTCTGTTAAATGGAAATGTGCTTTTCAAAATATTTTTCTTGTTAGATTGCTGCTTCGTTAATATGCATATTGGTGACTGCCAAACACTGCTTCTGGATGGGCGTTTCCGTAATAGTTGCATACCAGCATTTATTAACTGCTCATGGCTTCAGTGAATACATCTTAGAGGATGGTGCCAAGTGGGAAGGCGGCATTTACTACTATGTGCATGTAAACAGAGGTGGAATATTTTCATGCATTGGCTATGTAGGCATTTACTTGATTGCAGTGAGTTTGGGGTACTTTCTGCTTTCTGTGAAAAGGTTTGCGGAACACTTTAAATGCTTATCCGGTTTCGTGTAAAATTCATAACTCGCTTATTTAATTCGAATTTTCATTTTAGATCAACAATCCATCAGTGGATTATTGTCATTGTACAGCTGTACCTAGTTTCGGCAGTTTTGATGGGAACTCTTTATGTTATTGAGTATCGAGTTGAAGCAGTTTCTAGAAGACTGGCCAATATGTCATATGCTCTTTGGGTGGTAAAGCAGAGCACGTTTAAAATACTATTGAGTGATAGTTATGACTCGCATTACATGAATGTATTTTGATTTGTTTGAAATAGATAAGTTTTACAACCACTGTTATGGCAACATCGTTAGTTGGTGACATAGTAGCAGCTATTATTAGGCAATTGACCCCATCCATGATTCTACAACGAAAATCTTTAGAAAGGTCAAAATTAGGTAGGTATTTTTTGGTTATATCCTAAGGTGTAATTTGGAATCAACATACTTACTCTGAAAGTTTGCAATTATAAAATAATTTCAGATCACAGTTCCAAGAAGGCCTTAGCAAGCAATGCCTATGGTACAAGTGGTTCACTACTTCTTGCTACGATCAATCGAAACGGGTTATCATATTTCATTGTTGCAAACCTTGCAACTGGTATTGTTAATTTCTCCATCCAAACAATTTATGCCTCCACATTTCATTCAGTTTGCATTTTAACCATCTACACATTTTTGACCTGCCTATTCAGCTTTTATATCGAAATAAATAATGTTTCGTGACTTTTTCTACCAGTGAATATAAAATAAAACGTTTTGTATTCGTCTAATTTATTTTGCATTTACATTACTACTGAAAATAATACGCTTATCGAAAGTATGCTTATACCAAATTTTAGAAAGTACGTAACAGTTTCTTTTACTGAGTGTTCAAAAACAGTTAATTGTATTTAATGAATTTTGCATTTTAATTTTAATTTGGGAATTTGAAAATTTAAATTCACACCCTAAATGTAGGCAAACACTCACACCAGCAAGCTAATAAATGATTAAATAGTACTCCAGATGGCAGCACCGACGGGGTTTCGCGCTATGTGGGTTGTATCTACTGCATGCATTGTCACAAGTTTTTACAATATTTTAGGTCATAGTATAACGACGAAGATGGATTTATAAATATTATATAAAAGCTAAGAAAACAAAAATGTCCAGACCATCTAGAAAGGTAGGCTGATTTTCGTGTGCAGTCGTGCACTTTATATATTGAATCTAATAGGCTTATATGCGGGTACTTGTAATAAGATGTAACATGGACGTGCAAATAAATTTTGATAGTAATATGTGAATATGTGACGGTTATTTACCTTGTATGTTAATTCTTCTTAGCGTTTCAAGAAAAGTCATGGCCCAGATTTTGTGGAGAACTTTGACCATGCAATTTTTGAGGATATTGAGACTAACAACCGATGTGATTACTGCTTGTCAGCAACTTGCAATCGCAATGGGAAACCCGAAGACTTGCTTATTTGCAAAGATTGCAATGCAAAAGGTAACACAATTAATCAGTCTTGCAAATTATACGTCAATTAAACGTCAATTTACCACATCCTTATCGTCAGGACAATCCCGCATACCACGAGCAGCAGCTCAAAAATAAACCTTGAAACCTATCATCCTATATCTAATCACATTCATATTTGGATTAGCATAGGGCTAAAAACCTGGTTTGGGCCTCAATCCTGACAATCACTTCACTACTTTTATATGCAACATTAACGTGTTTAACGTGTTTAATTACTGGAAGTTGATTTTAGAATCCACTAGGCAATGGGGTGGTTTAGTTAAAAAAAAGTGTATTTCAGGCAAGTTGACTTATGGTTTTCGAAGGTAATTTCTAAGACAGCTAACCCAAAATGCACAGAAATAATAGGCATTACAAACCTTTCTAGCAATGTATTCTTGGACATCTAGGCCACTACCGCACCTATTTGCAATTTCCATACCGTTACCACGCTTTCATCTTCTGAAAAAAACAAAAAGTGACAAATAACACGCTCGCACTAATTTTAAAACCACTATGTATTGCATTCATTTCCACTTATTTATTTTTTTTGCTTTACACTGGACTAGACTGGTTATTTTAGAAATTGACTTTCAGAATTTTGTTTTTTCCAACATTTTGCATAAGCAAGAAGTTTTGATTATACATGAAATTAGATTGCTATCAGATTGAGATATTTTTTCCCATGATATCTAGATCTTCATAAACATGTCCAACATCATTTATGGATTGCCCCTTGTGTGGGCGTGTACTGCATTCCAGATCGATATATTTGCTGGATAGCATCAGATGTCTGTACAGAACGCACACCATCTTTTCTCATTATTTTTACTGCTAGTCGCACCTAAATTACCAACTTAGTTGCAGCCATTAGAATGACGGAAATTTGTTTTTCTGTTGACATATCATGGCAGCATGCAGTATTTTAATATCTATTCAGTGCAGTCAATGAACTATAAAACGGCCAGATAATTTTTATGCCACAAATCTTTGCTCTTATGTAACATCAGTTTGAACAACTGTAAGTACATGCAAAATTATCTTTCAAAACACAGAATTTTCATGTTGCTAACTGTCCGTAAAGGTTCTAAAGAAGCATTTCAACAATACTGTAATGATTTATCAAGTTGGTTATTTGGTTTAGGATTTCCTATTTTCTAAATTTTGATTTCTAAATCGGTTCAAAGCTGTATTGCATACTGATCATGAATGTTCTGTAATCTGTGATAATTTCAGCACATCCAACCTGCATGGATTATTCACCTGAATTGGCCAGACGATCCCGGATGTCTCCTTGGCAATGCATCGATTGTAAAACGTGCTGTATCTGTCAAGAAGCAGAAGATGCGGTTAGTATTTATAGACAATATCAAACGTTATTTCATGTATTTTGGAATTGAGTTGAATTTTAAGAGGTATTGGAACGATTTCTGCAACCGTTATCTGTCCTAACTAATACGAAGCTGTCTTTTTATGAACAAATAGGATTGCATGCTGTTCTGTGACTTGTGTGACAAAGGCTACCATGAAAATTGTCATAAACCGAAAGTATCAGACAAGCCACTAGGGAAATGGGTTTGCCAAAAGTGCAAGGATGACACAGAAACAGCATCAGCGACAACAGAAACATCTAATGGGATATACGGCATAAACATTACTAATGTTATGTCGCTGCAAAACGATGAAAGCGGGCAGCTAGACGCAACAATGGATACCAGTGAAGTGGGAACGAACAAGTGCACTATTGGTATAAATTTAAGAAATGACGAGTTTAAAACAACTTTAAAAATGTGGTGTGCTCAAAATAATGCCGTTTTAGATGATGCTAACGGGCTTCCCACTCCGTGCGATTCTCCAATTCCTGAAACTCTGGAAAATAAGCATTCATCAGAAACGACACAGATACGTGCTAACAAGAAGTGAGTTTTTGCAAAATGCCTCAACACATTTCAATAATTCACGTGAATCCACTTGTGTTTTTTACAATGTTCTTTGCAGCTTCTTCAATAACAAGGAAAATCTTTCCTTGGCAAGTGTTCCAGATGCCACAGAGTGGTCTATAGAAGATGTAGAAAAGTACTTTTGCTCGGTTGGATTTTCAGATCAAGCCAAAGCCTTTGGCGAACAGGTAAAAACCACCTGCAAAATTCGAACATTTGATGATTCATTACAGGTAGTCCTTATTTTTGTTGACTCAACATTTCGGCTATCTAGCAAAACCAAAAACAAGGACTGCCTGTGATTATAAGCTCAATTTTAAAACTAACTCAACTTCAATTTTCTTTACTGATAGGAAATCGATGGGAAATCACTTCTGCTAATGAAACGGAGTGATGTGTTAACAGGACTGGCATTAAAATTGGGACCTGCACTCAAAATTTACAATTATGTGAAACAATTACAATTGAAGCATGTGGACGAGTCTGATGATTATTAGATACCTTATTATTGTAGATTTAACATTACCATTATTTTACAATGGTCATAGATGTAATATTGACAACCAGAATTTCAAAGTTCATCAATTTTTACCAATTTTAATCCATTCAACATTTGGCCTCAAATCATGTTTGCCTTTCTTAATTCTTACTAGTGTATTTATTTTTCACTTTGGGTATTGCATGTGATGAATTCACGTGTCTGTATGTATTTTTAAAGTGCAGTATTGCAATTTGTTATCCATGTAGACATTAAATGTTGTTAATGAAAAAAAGCTTGATTGAAAGTCGTATAACTGTTGTCGAAGGCCTAAGTGATGGTCAGATTTTACGAGACATGTTATACCCAAATTAGCATCAAAGTCATAAGTATAATTAAAAGATATGGTTGTACTCACAGTCTTACATTTCAAGTAATCCCAAAAAAGCCTCGACTATGTGACTAGGGATCCTTGAAACGCGGTATTAAAATATTTGAAACTGCTAAACCACTTGGCAGGTTGGCTATGTGGTAACATTCGCCATGAAATTGGGGAGGTGTGAGTTTGATTCCCTTGTAGGTTATCCTGACTGTGGTTTTTGTGATTTCCCACAATTGGCCATGACTGTTCTTCAGTAATTTCCCATCTCCAGGTTTTCTTAAGTCCATGTATTTGGGTCGTTGTTGTCTGGGTATACCCAATACGGCATCACTGATGCTGGCTTTGGGGAAATAACAGAATACATTAGATTTTTACATTGAAGGCAAGTAAATAGTTTTTAAGTTTCAATTTTTGATAATTATACTTTACCTAAAATTTTTTTCTTGGGAATCATCGTTACATTCCACCAATGCAATTAAGGGTTTAAAAAACTTGATCGAAGCATTCTACATTACTGGAAACATTTGTGACGAAACAGACTAGAAATAATAGCACGGCCATCTAGCAAAGTTAAATCACAATTAAAAATTCACTTTAATTTGTACCGATACATTAAAATTCGTCCAATGTTTCATTGCGAAAAGAAAAAAGCCGCTGCTTTTTCTTTACTGTACAAGCTGGAAGAATGAATCGAACATTGCAAGAAGGTATTGTTCCGGCTGAATCCATATTTGTTTCATATTTTAATTTCTATCTCTCTTTCTCTCTCCACACTTTATATATATAAAATTATTTACACATCTAACAGGAGGGGGTTTCCTGTAATGAAAACAGGCAATGAAAAAGTGTGATTCACACCACCTTTAGGCAAACAAATTCCCTGTTGCGTTTCTAAATGTTGAGTAGCACAGCCGAGGAAACGGGTACTCGAGTCAGCATTTACATGCAAAATGAGAACTTGCATGATTGAGATCAAACACGGATTATTCTTGGAAAACGCAACTGCGAAGCCATCCATGATTGCTGAATACTGAGATGAAGTAAACATGTGCAAAAAGTTCAATCATTAAAACAGATTGTCTATCTTACACATTTGCGCTAACTCTTCCAGATGCTGTCAGATTTTGAAAGCTAGGGTTTATAAACCTTCGCAACTCGAAGTTCATATTAAGGCTTTACCAGATTGGATTTGATTTGTTTAGATCAGTAATGGGATTGAGCACATGAAACTAATCGAGCAATATAGGGAATTCGTGCTATATTTACATTTAAAATGTATTGCAATTCGATTGCATCGTTGTGCTACACCATAGGTACACGCACGCTTCATTTTCTGATCTATTAATGTAAGCAAACCCAGACCCCTCCCAATAAATATTGCTTCAAAATGCAGGCCATAACGGCTTTCCCCAACACGAACGTATTCACGAATTCCATACAAGCAATACTTCCGAATCCCGAGCTGTGCTGCATCACGATTTCATTCGCCTCGCAAAAACCAACAGGAAATGTACTCAGTTTCGTACCCCAGTCTTAAGTAGTGACGCAGTGGTTCCTACATTCATAAATTAGCTTTTAACAGTTATAGAAGGCAAGCCCACAAGCGCAGCTCTTGGTTAAAAACCAACTTGGCTATGGCCGACTCACAAAGTGACCATCAATGCAGCTGCCCTGGAATTCACAGCCTTATTGACATATGTGCAGCGAGACAGTGGCACTCGCCCAAAGCGAGTAATATGCGACTGGATGAGAAGGCATGAGATCATAACATGGCGAAAAAATACCAACACAATACAATAGCTTCAATGAAATCGTGTTTGACAACATGAAAAATTAAAGTACTCGGCATAATTTTAGAAAACTTCAAAATTTCTATTGGTGCATGCATGCTATTGAGAAAGGATTAAAGTGGTTGAGTATCAAGGCTGGTTTCTTGGAGAAGAAATTTCATTTAATATTTAAAATGTGTTGGCCAAGATTCCAATGCAGTTCCAAAAAATTATGAAGGTCTTGCTTTTCTAGTCTATAATCTGAATGGGATGCTTTTGAGCAGATAAAATTGTAATCACAGATATGCCATCATTTGAATAACGAAATGCAATTCTTACCAAAATGGTGATTGTTTAGGAACTACAAAGATCATTTTTACTGTTCTGTTGGAAAGCAGAGCGTCATGATATTTTATCGCCATAATTATGTCAAAATTGACGAGTTTTGATCCTAATCAAAACGTTCATTCTTAGAAGTGCTCCATTGTTTACTGGCAACGAGCATCCAAAACGCAAAGTTACTGCCCGAGCACCTCGGAAAAACCACGATTTTACAACCGAGAAAATGCTCGAATGGCAGTTCAGGCAACATCTGCACAAATATTGCACTATATACGGATGTAGTGGAACGGCTGCGATAGTCGAAACTGATGAAATGAGAAGACTTGAAGATGAACCACTGAGCCACACTATCTCACTCACTCACAGAAGTATACTCTTGACTGCTTCATCGAGAGCAACATCTATTTCACTGGGGCCATCGGTATGAAAGCTGTCCATATCAGAGGCAGCAGCACTGGCAGCCTCATAATCCATGTTATCGATATCTTCGTCTTCGTCCTCCTCCTCTTCATCGTCTTCCTCATCATTTGGTTCGAGCACTTTGTGTTTTTCAACACTGAACGTATAATGGGAGTTGCTCCCACTGGCTGCACTGTTCTCCTCTTCTTCCTCCTCCTCCTCCTCTTCGTCCTCGTCCTCATCCTCGTCATCTTCATTCGCGTTATTATTCGAGGCATTCATCTGAACAACCTTAAAGTCGTCCCGCATCACGCTAGTCATCACAAACGCGTCGCACGAATCGTCTATCCTTTGTAAATTAAGAATACTGTTAATGGCACTCTGCACCTGGGCATTGAGGTCATCATCCTGAGACGACTTATCAAATGAGCCGTTAGGAACGTCACAAATAGTCGGCGAAGACTTGAAACTGTTACCAAAGAGACCCGCCATTTCGCAGGAATTGCTCTCTTCGTAGTTCCCCACGTGGTTAGTCCTGGGAAGGCGCCGCGAAAGGCTGTCTTCGTCTTCTGTCACGGCGTTCGTGTAGTGTTCCTCCAGCTCATCCATATCACCCAGGCCCAAATCACTCGCATCCTCCGGCGAATTGCGCTGGTGCCTTATCAGAAGATTTTCAACCGGTTCAGATTCAGTCGCCGAAGACGCGCATGAGCTCGCCGGTTCAGCACTAACTCCTACTTGGGCACTTAGGGCCTCGTCCCAATCTGAATCAGCCTCCATCTCAAACGTATGATTTTCCACCAAGAGGTGCCGTGTGTCGTATGGCTGCTGATGGGCATGATGTAAAAGCAGCTGAGGTTGAAGCACAATAGCTGGGTGAGACTGAGACGATGGAAAATGAAGGGAATTATCTCCGGAAGAACCATCATCATTTTTAGGTATCTTGGGGAGGGGCGGTTCAAAATCAGCGAGCGTGCCCGTGTTATCATCGGGTGGCTCAAATTCCATTTGCCGAGTTCCTAGGTCATCGTTTTCAATTGGATACATCTCCAATTCTTTCTGAATTTCGGCCCACTCGTCGTAATTCCTCACCTTTTCCTGTTTTATCGTAACTTCATCTTCCCTTCTATTATATTCTGCCGACACACTAGAATTATTATCGCTGACGTCTTCATACTCCGGAATTGCTTTGCTATCCAGCTCTGCATCTGGCTCAACTTTAACGCAGCTAACGTCAAAATTTGATGCATTTGTGAAATTATTGATCCCACGTGGCACATCAAGGTCGTTCTCTATTGTGGTTGCCTCCGGTAACTCCGTGGCAACTTCGTCTTTTATTTTTAACCAGTGCTCCGGAGCAGGCGGAAGGTCAAGGTCTAAGTAACAAATTTCAACACATTATTCTTTGGTTCACATGGATTTCACACACTGCATTTACAGGAACTTTAGATGAGCAAGCTCGTCTCACAATTCAAAGTTGGTTGGGAACTTTGTGACCAAGGAAAACGAATAAATTTCAACAGAAAGTTGTATGAGCAAAAGTACAGTAATTGAGTCTTACATTTTCCTTCTTTAACAGCTTGTCTGTCTTTCTCTAGACTGCTAGTTTCTTCTTGCATAAACATGCGATCTAACATGACTTGTTCAGCCGTAGTATTGCCCTTCTAGAAAATGCAAATTAATAATTCAATATCTATCGTTTGGCAACAGCAAATAAATCAGGCAGGCTGTGACAGAACTACAATACTAACCATACTTTCCCTTAATAGAAGATATGAATATTTGCAACACATAAGTCTCGCTTTTTCAATTAGCTGTCCAGAGACTGTTTCAAATAAATTGTCAGCTGAAACAAACACGGCATAATCGAAGTTAATATCACAACTGTACACTCAGTGCAACATTAAGTGTGTGGTGATGAAGATGTTTCTACCTCTATCCAAATCTTTAACCGTTGGTGACCTGTTATTGTAGACATGATATCTCATCAACCTCTTACAAGCATCTTCTCTGGATTGGAACGGTGTATCGCAGTCTGGATGCAAAACTCCATTTTGATCATTGGCTAGTTGTTGCTGAATGCTAAACACAAGTAATTTTTGCTCAGTGAGTATGTAATGGAAATATACATTTTCACAGACATACTACGGCACGCAAGCTTACCGAGCTGTCCGAGAAAGTGGCATCGAAGCAGGCCGTTTCATGCCACGATTACCCTTTTAAATGAAATAAGAAAGACATTACAAAAAAAACAACTATGGGTTGAAATGGAATGCATACAATACTAGGAATCTTACCTGCTCTGGAAATATTGCTGGACATAAAGGCTTTAAGTGGGTGACCCCAGGTGTCATGGTCTTCAAAGTAAAATTTGGTAATTAGTATGTGTGTGCTTGCTGGTGGAAAAAAAATTAATTACAAGATGACAGTAAGTACCTGAATCTGTAAAATTCCTCCAGTGAAATTCAACGTTTGAACATTAGGAGTGACAGCAATAGGCTGGTCCTGAGAAGAATGAGCAATGATGTTGGTTGCTTGTTGTTGCTGTTGTAACTGCTGCTGCTGATGTAACTTCAAAAAACGCTGTTGCTTCATATGATTTTGATAGAGCACCTGCTGTTGCTGTTCTGGAGTTAGAGCCTTAGCATGTTGCTGAAGTGGCCTTTGTTGTTGCGCCGTCAATGCAATAATCTGGTTTCCCAACTAAGAAATTGTAAAAATGTGCTCATATTTACATCAACCCGCAATTCACATACATGTATTCCCAGATATCTAGGAAGTTTTAGCTCGCTGCAGAAAGCCAGAACTATTGTATTGGATGCTTATATTTAATAACAATGTTCTAATAATAATCAAACAAAAACACAATTCATAACATCATAAATTCCATCATAATAACATTCCTTTATAATGAACACTTTCAAGCATACTGGAATATATCAACTAATAAGCTAATAATAAACAACAATGCTTTAATAATGACTAATAATTACCTTTAAATGCGTCGTAGAAGCTGCAGTTGTGATCAAAGGAGAAGCACTGGATGTCAGAATTGCCTGTGTCGTTGACAATGTTGTGGCCACTTGGAATGAAGCCTGCAGAAATATTGGAAGATCCTGTTTAGCAATATATTTAGAAATACATTCCATTGGTGCGGATGATCATGAAAAAATATTCAATTCAAATTCATTAACAATATGAAAACTACTTCACACTGCACTTTATTTGGAGTATGAGATGTGCCATAAATTGTCATTCGTATCAATCTGAACGGTCATAAACAGGGTTAGGGTTCTTTTCAAGCTAGCCAAAAGCTGTTATATGTTAGACCTAACTTTCTTATGTGCAAGGTTTATCAACATGTGTCATCTCAACACCTAATTGAGGGGTTATGCACAATTTGCTGAACACAAATAAGATTACAAAACCAAAATGGGTTACTATTAGGTTAGTCGTAGTCTAAATAAATTTCAATAATGCGCTTAACTAAGATATACTTGCCATATGAGGTGTCCCTTGAATTAAGGTTGACGTGAGAGTGGAATTGTTATTTGTTACATTTATTGAGGATTTTGCCTGCAGTGAAGTTTTATGGGATGCTTGGTTATTTTTGTGGGTAGCATTCTGGACATTAGTAGCAGGCTTCTGTTGCAAATACCTAGGCTGTGGCACTTGTTGCAGTTGAGTTTGCTGCTGATTCTGCAGAGGTTAATGGTGTTATTGTTAGTACATTTTACAAAAATGCATCATACAAGCAGGTACGTGCAACTACATTCCTGGCTTTTATAACATAGTAAGTAAATATTAATCTAACCATTTGTACATGTTGATTCATCGGCTGCTGTTGTACAGATATAAGTTTTCCTTGGGAAAGAATTTTCTGCTGCTCCATTTGTAGCTGCTGGATTTGTTTACGTTGATGTACTGACAAAGGCTTGTGGTTTGATAAGGCTTGTAACTGTGCTTGCACTTTTTGTAAAGCCTAAAAGTACAGGAGGAATATATTTCAGTAAAACATTGCATCAAACTGCTACATTTTTAAGTATTGTAAAACCACAACTAAGTAAACTGAAGCATCCTAGCAATTCTGCAATAAATGCTACAGCTCTTATTTTAGAATGGTGACAGATAGTAACAAAATTTAAAGTGTGAAACTATGAGAGCGAGAGGGAGAAAGACTTATGACTCGGAGAGCAACCCTATCCCTCATGGCCAGTTCTTTAATTTATTTTATTTTATTATGAGTGAAATCAACCCAAGCATTGATTTTGACATCTAGTAAAACCCACTTTTAAGCATCCCTTACTGACACTTACTTCTTGTGCTTGATGTGTTAACTGGATTGTCTGGACCTTTTGCCCAGGCTGAAGATTTGCGAACGGATATCCCGATAAAATCACCCTTGGAGCAGTGTTTTTGGGCATCGTAAGGTTTGAAGTAGCCGTCGTTGAAACCGAGTTAGTAAAAGTTGGCACTGCGCTGAAAGCAAAAGACACTGGAACGATGTGGTTGGCATCCCCCGTCATCATTGTTGCGTGTGAAACCGAGGAAGAGGCAGAAGTGAGGTTGACCGAGGCTGAAGAAACAGGAATCGTAGTCAAAGACCCCATGTTAGGATTTAAAGTTTGTAAGCTCTGAATGAGTAATGGGCTCTGGTGGAGGATTTTGTTTCCGTTTGGGACAAAAGTCGTTCCGATTGAGGAAACTGCAGTTTGCTTATAGCTATTTGTGATGCACTCGGAGGACGTCCTACCATCTTGTGCCAAGCTCTGCGCTAACATCGGATTAGTCTGGCTCAACATGGAGCTTAGAATGGTATTGGCAGCTGACGAGAATGCTGGAACAGAGACATTCGCAGTCTGCGGTGCGGATGCAGACATGACAGGTAACATGCCCCCACTAGACGACACGTTGCAAGCAGATGATTGTAACCCTTGCACTAAATTCACATTCATGCCTTGTACAGCAACAGGAATGATTGACGTGGTGGCATTACTGGCAGGAGAAGATGAGGGCGATGGTTGCTGATGAGCCACTGGCTGCCCCTGAACCTGCTGTACAGAATTAAGTCGTTGCAGAAGAACAGACTGCACCTGTTGGCTAGACACTGGGACAGTTGAGGTTACATTCGATACCGTTGTAGTGGTCGTCGTCGTTGCGGTGCTAAAGCAAGCTACTGGTATTGTCATTTGCTGCGACGTCATCTGCTGTTGGGATGGTGAAATTGACAACGTAGGTCCTTGGGTGGAGTAACATGGCCTCTGGATAATGACGCTTCCATCTTGAGCTAGCGATAACAATTTTACTTGACCCTGCATTGCACCAGTAGTATGCAACTAAATAACAAAATCACATGTTCATTATGCTATTAAACGGCCATTGCCAATGTAAATGTAAAGTTAGCTGTAGTTAAATATTACCTGCGAGGACATAATGGGCTGTTGCAAATGAGCCAGCAATGGAGATTGGGCAGTTTGCCCTGGAATGTGCTCCTGATTGACAACAACGGTTTGAGGGCCATTGACGGTCGACATGCACTGCGAAGTAACAGCTGGAAGTGTGGTCATCTGAGCGAATGAGGCTATGGGTTGAGGGTCGACAGACATAGGAACCTGCGTCGTCGGAGCTGGAGGAGATGGTGGCGAATCCTCCGGCATAATACCAGCTTGCTTCAGCAGTTCCTCCAAATTAACCCCGTGTGGTTTCGGTTGGGATGGCTGCTGAGAGTGGGTTATCAAGTGAGATGTCACTGGGTTTTGTTGCTGAGTATGAAGGTGGGAAACTTGCGCTATTTGTCCCACGGATGATGGGTCGCTCACTTGGTTCACCAAAGTTGGCATACCGGCTGCGGAAGTGGTGATGACACTTTGGTGTTGATTATTAAGTACGATGCTCTGTTGTAGTCCAGGGCCCACTGTGCCCTGAAAAGCTTGTCCTTGAAGCATTCCACCGAGTTGGCCCATATTGTGACCTTGCAAGGCTTGGATGACAGTTATTGGGCCTTGAATCTGCTGCAGAACTAGCGGTCCTTGTGGCGACTGCCCAACCACTCGCGCACCACCAATCATGCCTTGCCTCAAACCAGCATTCGATAATTGACCCTGACCCGCTGCACCAAGATTCTGACCGGGAATTACCATGGTTTGCCCTTGGCCAGCAAGGGCTTTCGTTTGTCCGATAAAGGCTTGCTGGGCAGCTTGATTTTGCACATGCAATGCTGTCAAAAAGGCGTTGTTCATGCTCGAAGCTTGGGCCATCGTTGCAGCAGACTGACTAGCAGTATTTGAGGCGTTATGAGGCGGCTGAGGCCTGACGAGGAGCTGCAAGTTATGTGGCAGGCCGCCATTGCCCGGGAATAGGATGTTATTTTGCCCAACACCGAGACTTATGTGATTGAGGAGCAGGGTGCCTTGAGGACCAACGTGAACATTTGAACTGGGTATCATTGTCTGCCCCTGTCCAAGCACCAGGGAATTGGCTTGACTCGGGGTCAAGCTAACTGCTGTCCTTTGGGATAATGCCACCGATTTTCCATACGGGTTCTGACTAGCAGCCCCAGCTGGTTTTGGCAAAATCTGCTGAGGTTTCGGCTGAATGGGCTTCATGATCGAAGGCTGATGACGAATAGTGGGGGTCTGATGAGGTGCTTGGATGATTTGCATGATTTGGCCACCCACGGGAATGGCAGTAGCCGGCAACTGTTGCAAAGCAGCTGCACTGGAGATGACTGTCGACGGTGGAGTAACGGATGCAGTTGGAAGTGCAGCCGGTTGTGGTTGAAGTATGTTGATTGTGGCAGGAGCCATGGACGTAGGCGTTTGCACCTTATTCAACTGCAACGGAGTGAAAGACGCTGGCGATGGAGAGGATGCTGGAGATCTCACTGGATAGAGGCCCTGAGGTGTCGACGGTGACTGTGTAATGGGGTAGCCAGTTGGCGATGGGCAAGGCATAGAATGGACTGGGACTTGAGCTGGAGAGCGGCGAGAAGACATGGAACTTGGCGATTGGGCAGGCGGGGGCATGGGCGACTTGGAAGCAACTGAAAGGGTGGGCGAGGCGGCGGGAGATGGGGCTGGTGCCTGGAAAGGTGATGGACTGGAAGACTGCACTGGGGCATGGTTTGGAATGACCTGCCCTGTTGCGGATAGTGCGGTGGTGGACTGCGGCACAGTAGTACACAAAATAGCATTCGAGCTGGAACAAATGGTGTTGCCAGTTATTAAATGAGACGATGTCAAGTAATTCGTGATCCCAGCTCTTTTCAACTCATTGGTCGCTATGCTGATAGATTGGGCGTCAGATCTCTGCCAATAACGAAATAAATTTGTAAAAATGCGAGACCAAATTATCTAACAGTAAATCGGATTCAGGTGAAAGTAGATTAAAGGTGTGACATTACATGTTCATTACTACTCCCAAGGAAGAACTCTAGAGCACTTGGGTCACTGAAATGCAAAATTAAAAGCTAAAGAAACTATAAAAACCATATTCATCTGTGTAAAAAATGTGCTAATTTTAAAATTTTCTTCCTGTTCACTAAAAATTTTCATATATAAAAAGAGAAACGGTAGCATGAACAAAAACTAAAAATAGGACAAAAAATCTAAAGAGGGAAAACTGCATCATGCAGTAAAATTTGTTTGGAAAGACAATTTTTATTGAATATAATGCAAATCTTACCCAATAACATCCAATAGACAGCGGCCAGCATCATCCATTGCCGGGCTGCCTAAAAACAAAAACACAAATACAATTTAGGCCAAATTAACTTACTCAACTGCAACACTTCTGAGTAGGGCCTATTACAGAAGTAATACTGATTCAAAGGTTTTAAAACCCACTAAAAAGCAAATTTAATTTAATCTAGCTGCAATGGAAATTTTCTGCTTAACTCAAACTGTGTCCATAAGACACCTTCCTCAATTGTGTAAACTCAATTTAGATGATGATATGCACGATATTTGAAACAGCATTCCAAATTTTTGTTAAGATTGCCTAAAACTTAATTTATTATAACTGGTACAGAAAATAGCTTCAGTAATATTGGATAATATAATGACCTAACACAAAGTTTTGTACAGACCTAATTAGCATTACATTCCCTCATGAAACCGTAACTGATTACAAATATTATTAATAATACGTGCTAACATCTAGATTATTTGCCTCAAGCAAATGAATATAATTGATCCTTACCTAAATGGGAATGTTGAAAAACCGAGCTTGAAGTAGAGGGCAGACATCTGACAAGCTTACTTCATATCCACAATAAAAAATGTTTAAATAAATACGGCACATAAGAGATTATCGGTCAGCTCTACCTAGTCGTCAGTTGTGCATTTTTGAGCCTAAAATAAAGAAAATATACAAGTTTTAAATGAAAAATGTTTGGCTACTTTGGGTATGAAAGCAATATTATCAGGCCAATTGAGACAACAGCATTAGCAATAGTACAGCCACGAATTAGACGCATTCTTACTCGTTAAATCGCTAAACTAGATAACGAAATAACGATACTTACAAGCAACGCTCCTAATTCTACGCAATTTCTACATTATTTTTTTTTGTATATCATTTTTGCATAAAACTTGGAAGCACTTAGGCCTATCATTGTCAAAATTAAAACTACTGGCTCAAACTGCGCGCTCACTAAAACGTGACACACGCTTATCCGCTTTAACACGGGGTTTCACTAAAAGCAAAAAATTACGGGAAATTACCAACAACACGCAGGATTTAAATTTCACACTTTTATTTTGACACTGTCAAATTAGGTTAAAATTGTACGAGATACATCAAAAAAATTGTTTCATTTCAATGTTGATCGTTTTAATATATACAAAGCGACGATGCGTCTACGAAAATAATGTCAAGGACGCAATTGCTCCTAGTATAATATTCTCTTATCTAAACAGCAAAAATATTCGCTGGAAAGAATTGCGTCTTTCGCATTTACGGACGATAAAAAATGCCAAAACGACGATGCCCATACCATATGCTACGGTTCTTCGGAATGACGCAATAGGGGAAAAAATGTTAGGCCTATACGAGCTAAGTTCCTAAAGCTCGTGAATTACTCCGAATTGAATTGATCGCGTAAAAAACGTAACTCGGAAACACGTTTGCGGTACGCATTAAATAATATAAGTACACTGAATTTAAAAACATGCATGAGGTGTGTAAAAGCGAAAAACGAATAGGCCTATTTGTTGCTTAGAAAACCAGCGATCCAAGTTTCCAGATTCCCTTTTGAGATTCGAATGTTTTCGAGATTCCATTCGAATCGCAACTGAAAATCGACCCGAAATAACGCTAAATCAAGATCAAAACAGGTTTAACTTCGAATTTGAAGAGAGAAAAGGGGTTCCCAAATAAGCCTAACAAGTCAGCCGCAACCAGCAGCTCGGAGTGCGGCAGAAAACCTTTGGCTTTCTCGCACTGGAAGTTAAGCCTCGTTCTATTTTGGCGTCGACACAATGGCTGCAACGCAATCCAAGCCTGGTGGTTGCGACGCAATTCGCTCGGATTACGCGTTTCATAATGCGCCTAAAAGAATTCAGGGAGGTATTTGGTGTGGCATTAAAATTGCGGCCGCCATCGAATTGGACAAGCGGGTCCTTGGAAAGTTTGACGAGCCTCCCAGCCTATCAACGTGACCTGCTACAATAGTAAGCCAAAGCGCATCGGGGACCTGGCTCGGAAATCTAACACCTTCCGCTAGCCCGTTCTGCACCACGATTTCGTCTCGTGGAAAAGCGACGTTTACATTTCAACGCTTTTCTGGTCTCGCCTAACGCATGTTTTCCCAGAAAATTTTATCAGCAAAGTAATATTGAGAAAACACTCACCCGTCATGTAACATGCCAATGTCCTACGGGGACTACCAATGTCATCCCAAGGAGCTTTTAACCTCAATGACCAATGACGTCACTGAACTTTAAAGAACGGGGGGTGGGCAACTTGGCATGAAACGACGTGACGGGAGGGGATAATCAGTGTTTATTTCTCGTGGATTTTGCTAATGAAACCTCAAATTAAGCTGGAATTGCGGGACAAATATACGGGAATTCCTCCCACTACGCAAATGGATGTCATAAAAGCGGGTTTGTCTTTGGAAGGCGGTGACGTCACGCGCCACGTGACCTGTCCTCCTATTTGTGAAAATTATGACAAAGGAGGAGGGTACTTTTTGGTTAATGCCAGCTGGAAGTCCCTGGGAAAGGCCAGGAAGTCATTTAAATATACGACTATTCGTCCGCGCGGCTAACGATCATAACACGTATGGTCGATACTCGATGTGTAATAAAATAACACGAAGGCTAATGGTCAGATGCGCGAATGGTTGACACAGTGGCACGTCGCCATGGCAACTGGGCTGTGCAGTCAGTAAAAGGGCATATTATAGGGATGCACGTTATGAATACTAGGTCTCATGGACCCGATAGATGCCTCGAGTGAATTTCAATACGTCTTTGCTAAGCTTATTCAGATGTCTGATGAAGAGCAATTAGCCTCACTTGATCGGTATTGGCTAGCACGTAAAACGATCCAGCCCAATGAACCAATGGCAGATAGTTGAAGCCAACTCTTGGATACACAGTAGCATTCGAGCCGTTCCCACCCTGGTTTGGTGCCCCAAATAGCTGCAAATAACCCATGTTCGATGGCAATTTATGATCATTTGCCATTGTGCATGATTAGGTAGAATCGTGATAGAAGGAATGATGCATCGTGGCATGACAACCACTATATAGTCAATCAGTATGCTTTTCCCTAAATATGCCACCAAAATGTTTTCCAAAATTGTTACTGTTTCGACATGTTCCTCGGATCCAGAAAAAAATATTTCTTGAGCTGTACTCAAATGTCTTCTACAGTGTATATGAACTCCAGTTGTTTTTTAGATTCAGTTTTTTGGAAAAAAATAAAAATAAGAATTCGAAATTGCCAACCTAAAATCAAGTTAGCATATGGATGCCAACATCACAACATAATATTAAACTACCTTTTAAAAATTTAGTGGAGAAATAGCCTGGACTTGTAATACATATACTTGACATGAAAACATGAAACAGGGTTACCCCAGGGATGACATTTTCAACTACCCTGGCTTTTCCAGGTTTTAAAACAAATGACAAAAATATGACATGCCAAATTGCCAATGTAAGAAATGCTACATTTATTGCCTATAATGTCATCTCCTGATTTTTGTGTTAATCAACACATAGCTATGTAAAATTTGTTATTGATTTGTTCAATTTCTCTGACTTTTTCAATGTAAATCAATTTTCCCCGACTTTTCCAAGTTTTCCAGGTCTGTGGGAACGAGTTCTAGGCAAAATTAACCTATTTTCACTGGAAACTCAATCATAGTGCCAACAAACACAATTTATCAATAATAGTTCAATTTGCAATAGTATACATTTAACGTTTATTTACAATTTTCTAAAATCTTCATATTATACAACTATATTGAGAGAAAAATAAAGAGAAAATTTAAAAATAATCATCAAGATCGTCTTGATCTAATTTGGAAAGCAAAACGAATCCATAATTTAAAATTTACAAAATATACACATTATCGCAACTCATTTCACGTTTAAGTAATGAAATTAATAAATGTAACTAATAGAATAGAAATAACTATTTGAAATTTGCAGCTCATCACTTGCCCAACACAGTTGAAAAACGGGCGCTTCTCCTAAAATGCATTGACTAATTTATGATAAATGTATTGACTAAAGGCAGTAACTGGTTAAATGGGCAATGCATTTTATGATTTTGAACTCAGAAATATCTGAAATGACAACAGCGCCCTAATTTTGCCTACACTTGTGTTAAAGGTTTAGAAAATATAAATATGATGCTTCAAAGGCAACAGAAAGGTGGAGTTACATGTGTAAAGGCTAGCCTTATTACCAGCATTACAATAGTATGAAGAAATTGCTGGCTGCATGGTGCAAAGTGGCAAAGTACACCATCTAGGGATGTCACAGTACAGTAAAACTTCTCTTATCATACCTTCTATCATAATGCAATTTATGTACAAGAATATTATTTGAAGCAGTTCTACTTCAAGCTCTGCATCAACATTATTATTACTTTCAACAGATTTAAACTTAAGTTTTGGTAGTGGATAAGTGTAACGTGAAGCGAGGTTGACATGACTTGATATTGGTATAGGTTTTGGTGCTGTTGCTTGTGGCACGGCATTTCATCGGTCGAGTTTCAGATAAAAGAGATTTTACTGTGATGTAATTTTTGGGATATTTAAAACAGCACTCTCAAAGGCGTGGGGAATTTTGGTAAAGAAAAAAAATTGCCTTTACACTTGGAACTGCCTCACAAAATATACTGTTGCTCCCCTTGATCATAGGGCGAATCATTTAGACATTTTGAATAACCTTCCATGTCTACAAAAAAATGCTGAAAATGAACTATTTAGAACAATTTGATTGAACATATGGTGTAAAAAATTATGTATACACGAAAGTAAAATCGCAAAGGCCCCTTATAGTGTTTCTAAGGTCTAATAAAAGTTGTGCCAATTCACACGATAGCAAAGTCTTTGGAATGTAACTGGAACGCAAACATTTGAGAGAATTTGAACCTACCGAGTTAGGAAGTAAAAACAAACAGAAAACACACACAAATCCACTGGTGCAGTTGAAAAACTCAAGTTGGTTCCAGTAATCAATTCAAAAAGCTGTCTGCGGTGTAATATTTACCATATCATCAGATCTGAAATATAAAATGGAGGCTTATATAAGAATCTGGCAAACTGACTTTCAAATAGCAGTGATCAACAATAAAATCACGTACCGCTTTCCAAACTTTATATGTATTACAAGAAATACAAACCCCAACACCAAGCAAATACAACCTACAACGATGTAAGCTATACCCAAGAAAGGGTTCTTCCCGCCCAGCCAGGATGTGGTAGACAAAATCATTTTCTTGGTCCCCTGAAATTGGGTCACAGGATATTCTAGTAGATTTGTTAAGGTCAAAAGAATTTTAAAGGAATATCATGTACAGCTAACTCGAGCAAATTGGTTGAGAAAAATGCATGGCCAACGTGATATAAAATTATGTCACTCTTAAATCATTACAGGATACGGTAGGTAATTGTAAGCTCATAAACGCCACTTGGTAACTGGTTCTTGAACAACGGCTGTGAGTGATTTACACGACGGTAAAGCTTGCGGAAAGTAGGAAGTGCTGCTGTTCTCATCCAAACAATTAAGTCCTCGTTTTGAAAGCCATTGTTGCTTGGATCCTCAGGATCCAGCTCAGTTACATTCTTTTTCCAATTTACTGGCTGGGAAAATCCTTTGAATGCTAAATAGTGAAATATTTTCAATTTAACGTAAAACAAGCATTTCCCAACAGTGAAAAAGCAGTTGTATTGAAATGGGTAGCCAACCAGTGTTGAGATCAGGGTCCTTTGGGTTTCTAAATTTTACGTTTTTGTCTGTTGGCCAGGCAATGCCTGTGTCGATAACTGGCACTTGAGTAACTGAATGATCTGGCAAGACGTAGTTTAGAAACAAAGAATCTACAAGTGGACGATAAGAGAAAGCTAAATATTTTTTTGGAAATACAGTAATAAGCTGACATGTGAATATTCTGGTATTACCGTTAAAAAGACTGTTAGCAATGGCACCACAAGGAGCTATTGGGTGCTTTGCACCATCAGTAAGCTCAACATATGCAAAAGGATCACATTCGCCCATTTTTGAATCCAAATGCCCCAAAAGTTGGTTGTCATCTCTGGATTTGACATAACGTCGGTGATTTTGATAGAAATTGCTCAGGCCATAGTACATGTACACATCCCCCTAAAATATTAACATTACATATTTCTCAATTAACGACCATTTTACATTTTTGAAAATCAAAGTTATGGATAATTTTGAACTTATTACAAGAAACAACTAATATATAAAACACTATAAACCATTACAAATTATTCCAGCTCAGTTTAAAAAAAAATTAAAAAAAACCAAAAATTTACCTTGAACGTCTCAGTTAAATTGAACCGTATGGTACAATTGCAAATTGGTGGATTTAATTGTTTTATAACTTCAGCACAAACTTCATGTTTCTCATTTGTACAAGATGTGTAATCATACACAAATTCTTGAACCTAAAGAGATAAAGTCTTGACATCACAACGCTACCTAAAGAAAAGCTTTAAACCCCATGCAAAACACACCAGGGCTGAATTACGCAATACATGAAACTTACCATATTTGAGGAGATCAGAAGGCCTATGCCAATTGGAATAAATGCTATCCCAACTCCAAAAAACATGGGCAACACAGTACCGGCTGTTAGGATGGGTTGCCATGCTTTGAGGCGTTGCTGCTTGAAATTACTATCTATAAAAAATAGACCAAATGAAACTGAGCATCAAAAGCCATATGGTAAACGTAATAAAGGGTCACACAGATTTTCTCAAACCATTTGATTTACCCTCTCTAATGTTATTTAATTGTATGACCATGATTTTGAAACACTAATGCAATTGCAGGAATATTATTACTCAGTAGGCAGTGGTCGAAAAATCGCTGTTTATTTTCTGGAGTGGCCCCAGGACAGCAGTTTTCTTTATCGATCTACTATCACCAACGCTGCCATTATAGACAAACGCTTCTAGATAATTCTTAGACAAACTGAGCAAATGTGTAGTTTCTAATATTGCCATAGGCCTACAAGATCAAAATGGGTTTTGGATAGCATTAGGTGAAAGATGTGGGAGAGAAAAACCAAGCTCCAGAATGGTCTATAACTTTCGACCACGCCCTTTCATTACAGCAGAACATTACCGATGATAATGATAATAAATGATTCTGGGTCTACTGCAATTTATAACCGCGCTAAGCTACAAGTCCAAGCCATTTCAACGCAACCTTTTCTCCTTGCAATTGATTAGTTATGAAATCGATCAAAATGGTTTGTACTGCAATAGGCCCACGTAAGACTTACTCGAAGGCTTCTTGCTTTTCTGAGGTTCTTCCGAGGATGGAGTAGACATCTCTTCGAGACTGTGACGCACAACTAATATTAAATAATACGTCGCGTAATAAAGTACAAATTAATAGTATATAGCAATTTATCTATCAAAATGTTGCGAGAAAAATCAACACCTCGCACAAATGTCTGGCATGATTTTTCATCGCTACAGTAATGTTACCAGCCGATTGAGGATAAATCAGCATTCGCGAGGATGTAAAAATTTTCAAGTATATCCTTAAACTTTAAATCAACAATATTACGTTTATAATAAGTAAATCGAAACTGAAATAAAATTAGAAACATATATGCCATACATAGAAAAATTTAAATATTTTTCCAAAAACTATCGCGCATGTGCTGCATTAGAATCATGATTTTAATTAAGAATGGGAATAACTGGAATAAAATCACCTGACAACACTGCCTCGATCATTCCCACAATGCATTTCTTTATGACAGAATACGTGAAAAGTGAAAATGGTGATTTCGTGGCAGCCAAAATGAGCTAACATCTCTCCAAAAATGCCAACGACACAGGTAAGGCACATTTCTTCCTAGTTCCTTAATTTACCATGAGTTAGGTTAATAGCTTGCAAGTTCGTTAAAAAAGCAAAATTGATATTGGTAGCAGACGTCATACCTCAATATCATGCGAATTTTAAGGTGGTATGCCAATTATCCTGTCATAGGTTATATTTGACCGCTCGTATTTGACTTAACCTTGATATTTGAACATATTTTCTTGTTATTAATTTATGGTAACTAACAACCGAGCTTGATCTACGAACTGGCAACATGTCACGAGAATTAATTAACTTCGTGTAAGGCTTAGTATATGTATGAATAAAATTTAACGAATAGGAAATGTTTTTTTTTTGACATTACATTGGATGACAATTACGAAAGTGGAGCTAATGCACTGTATCTTGCACGTTTGGTTTCGTTTTTGTTTATTGCATGGGGCCTTATTGCAGATGTAAATGCATGGGTGCCACGCCCATTTTATTAATTGAACAGTATTTGTTCAATTATTTTTCGTGATTGAGAAATTTGCATAATATCAAATTCTCACTTTGAAATAGAGGGGTTGGCCAGGTTGTCAGTTGCCACTTTATGATTATAACAATAGAGTAATAGCACCAGTAATCAGCCAGATTACACCCCCCCCACCCATTAGTCAGCCACTATGTACTAAAATCACTCATGGGTTAATTTCTTGTGTTGATTACCCACACCATACTTTATATTGAATCACCCATTGACCATTATAATGTGGGGTGGCTGACTATATACAGTACATGTGCATGTAGGTGCAACTACTCTACACTCATTGTGGTATACAATAAGATTGCATACTCAATCATGCTTTATCGTATTACGCCCTCGTCATGTCTCGGCTTATTCCAGAAATGCTTAGTTTTACAATGCAGCTTCTCGTGTAAATGATACCCACTCTAATAACCTGTTATGCGTAACATAAGTACTAGATAAGTTAGGGGAATTTGACAGAAAGAAAAGACCCTGAGAAAAATGAGGTAATGTCTGTTAGTTGCTCCATTTTTCCTAAGAACACCCCCCAAGTAACGTTGTGGTCACATAAAAAAGCATGAATAAATGCACTTATACACTTTAGGTGTAAAGTGTACTCAGTTCCACCAGTTAGTCAGCAATTGTTATTTTAGGGAAAGTTACAAATACCTCAGCAAGTCTCGAATGAGAATTAAAAAAATAGCAAATCATTCATATTTCACAAAGCTGGCAAATTTATTAATTTGAGCATTTGTACTATTAACTATGTGGATCACTGAACATGTCAACCCAAGTATGCTAAGCATTCTATTTCCTGTGTACTGCATACTTTTTTAAAGATATTTTATTTTGGTTCCCCCAGAAATGAAATGTTCAATTTCGTTGACTTTTCCAGGTTTTAAAACAAATTTCCCTGACCAGTGAAAATGCAAAAATATGACAAAGGCCAATGTAAGGGTTGCTATATTTATTGCTTATTTTATATAAACCAGAGATAGAACACAAATTTTCATAAGGAAACAGCAAATTTAGATCATATTTTTTAAAACCGACAATTTCATTATGAATTTCCTCCAATTTTTTTTTATTTTTGTGCTAACCAATAATTATTTATGTAAAATGTATTATTGAGTTGTTGAATTTCCCTGACTTTTTTAAACTAAATTTATTTTCACTGAAGTTTAAGGCCTTGACTTTTCCAGGTTTTAAAACAAATTTCCCTGACCAATGAAAATACAAAAATATGACATAGGCCAATGTAAGGGTTGCTATATTTATTGCTTATTTTATATAAACCAGAGATAGAACACACATTTTCATAAGGAAACAGCAAATTTAGATAATTTTTTTAAATTGACAATTTCATTATGAATTTCTTCCAATATTTTTTATTTTTGTGGTAACCAATAATTATCTATGTAAATGTATTATTGACTTGTTGAATTTCCCTGACTTTTTTAAAATAAATCCATTTTCCCTGACTTTTCAGGCCTTTACAATTTCTAACTTTTCCAGGTTTTCCAGGCCTGAGGGAACCCTGTTCTATTATCTATATTCTAGCATATATAAATTTGTGTACACATATACAATTTAAGGATTTGAGTGCCATTTTGCAAAATCTTCAGAAATATTTCGAGATCTAACATCACAAAAATACACTGCATTCTATGTATCTACACTGTATGGTAGAAGTAACAATCATTGCCAAAGGTTTTTCGTTTAGTGATTACATGCAGTTAATGAATTCACAGATATTCGAGTTTTAATCTCAAATACTTCCAAGATGTGACACAATTTTTAATAACTGTTTGTAACACATGTGGTGATGTCGATTGGCTATCTTTGTGACTGTAATTTGGGAAATTCCCATTTTAGTGGACAAAATCTAAGGTAGAGCATATTGGAAGTCTTCAGTAAGGCCAGACCGAGATGCCATTTTTTGCTCGTTGAAGAAAAAAATGTTCTCAAAAATTAATTGGCTCAAAGAAACATTCCATATGTCCACCGTCTACCTTATCTGCTGTACACTGTATGTTCCCTCCTTAATTTCCTTGAAACACTTTTCCACAGTTAGACCCACATTCTTGTGCAGTTTCTGCACGGAGAATTGCAGACAAAAATGTTGGAAACGTTCAACCAATATAATCTCAAGGCCTGCTACTAGTACGAGAAGTAGGTCAATCTGCATTATGGATTGCTAATGCCATAATTAACCTTGGTAATCACACACTACAGTATTCCCTAGGTAGATTTTCCTTTAAAATTAGCAATTTAGTATCCAAAATTGGAAATCATATTGATACACTTAGAAATGATATCATTCACCAGTTTCTTTCAATTTCATCACTCCAGGTATCCGGTCCGATTTTCATAAAACTACAGCTCATTTTAATGAACATGTAATGAATGTTATCAGGATTTTTGAAAAAATCTAGATGCATTTTAGTAACAATGTAGTTTCTATGAAATGTTTAAAAAATAGAGTGTGATGATGTTAGTTGGCAATCGTTCGTGTTTACCTTTCGCGAGGTTTTAGGACATCTGATACGTTTTCATTTTTGCAATGTACACTACAATTACAATAGGCTATACTGTATTTAGTATTTATAGGGTTCCCACTCAAATTCTCAAGTCGATTTCCCTGACATTCCCTGACAATTTTTCAGTCGTTTCCCTGACATTTTACACGATAATCAATTGCAATGGCTGATGCAAACTATCTCAATTTTTCTGATATTTCCTGGCATTTTGACAAATTACCTGTCACTTTTTCATTTCCTTGACTTTTCAGAAAGTGGGAACACTGTGTTCCTTGCGTCTATTATAACTCATGTTGGGAATGTCAAGCGAAAATATTTGTCTTTCCATAAATGATGTAACTAATGTTGACTTTAAATGAATCAAGGCTTTATTTACATTAATTATTTAATCAAAATTCGATTTTAATCCAATTACAAGTAAAATCTTTGTGATTTGGCTAAATTAAGCACCACTTTGATGACTAAATGAATCTAGGTTTAATCAAAACTCGATTCTAAATGCTTTCCTATCTAGTGCTTTGCATGTCACTTAATTTCAGAATGAAATAAGTAAATAGGAATGGTGTGTTTTTTTTGAAGGAGCGCTATCTTAAATTCATAACTAATGGTTTTAAATTCCTATCTATAATGTGTTATTACAGATTACAGATATAAAAAATCACAAAAAGAATAGTTTATATGGACTCGTAGACAACCTGCTTAAAATTATCGGATTATCTTAAGCAGAATAAATAGAAGCTCGTGTTAGTTCTAAGATTTCAGACTATTTAGTAAATAAGATTTTGGAAATGTGTTATGCATTATTTCAGCAAACACGCTTTGCAAACCAGGGCAAATGAGAATCAGCAACAGGTAGTTTAGAGTAAAGAGGTCACCGAGAGTGCATAGGTACATGTATTTGTCAATACTGCACGTTCCAATTTTTTTTTATTTTGCTAGGACCATTTGGTCTGTTGAAATTAGGCGTAAGCAACTTCTGCATACCTTCCTGGAACTTGTAACCTACTAGAGATATAGAGCTGGACAAAACTGCAATTCACTTTCACGTTAAACCGTCAAAAAGAAAAGTTGGACAACTTTGTAATGACATTGCTAATCGTCTAATCTTGCAGTAATTATCGGAATATAGCGTCACTATCAGACCGCAAATAAACCAAGGTGATAAGACAGATTATTTTTTGGAAATTTTCAAGACGCAACAAATCCATTAATTGGGTGAAACAAATTGCTTGTACATGTATCTATCTAATCTGCGAATTGCAATTGGATCACCAAGTTCAGTAGCCTACTGTAAGCATTTGCAATCTCCAGAATTTTCATGGTCTTCAAACCAAATAGTCTTTAGTGAAGAGAAGTCTATAGTCAAGAATTTCTGGTGTCACGCCGGGTTGGTACAAGTACATGTATATAATTCTTCACCCAACTTTTCTCAAACTTCGGATTACGACCCACCTACAATATTGAGAACGCCATACACAGGCAATCTTTAGACAACTAGACCACAAATAATGGATTTCAACTTTCTATTCTAAAAAAAATTGAGTAAATAATATCTAAGAGAACGCTATAGGCGAATTTTTTAATAATCCACCATAAATGTATTTTAACTGTATTTCTGTTAATTGATAGGTGTGTTTAAGGTGAGTTAACACAACTTGTTATATAACACCCACTTGATTCCGTGGCCTGGTGATCAATACTACCAGATGTCATTTTTAAAACAAGTTGTTTAACTTTTCAATATAATATGCTTCTTATACATGTGTATAGTGTAAATGCACCTTTAAAAATGCACAGTAGCAGTATTCGAAAGAAAGGCGTAGGAGCCTCCAAGAATGGAGGGGAATTCCTGGATTTCTTGTGAAATTTAGTTCCGATGAATTTTTCACACAAGGTGTTATTTTTTCCAATTTTTCACATTTTATCACACCAGTCACATCCTTGTACTATACCGCAATGCCCCAGCTGTTATTGTTTTACGGTTTGTTACAAAACTCTGTTGTACAACTTTTTTATAAAACCCTGACTTTCAGATGCATCCGTTCAACAAGTTTGTTTCGTTTTGTTAAACAGTTCTATCCAAACGACAAAACTGTCGTAAGATTCGATCACATCGATCAGGCAGCTAGTCATGTGTTTGAACATGGCAAATGACTATTATTGGCAGAATAATATTAACTCGTAGCTCGGAGTCAAAGCAATTACAGCTTTCGATGTTTACTAGCAAGTAGGGCGTCGCGCTACCATGGGAGCAAATAGTGGTCGCACCTTTGCGCTAGACAAAGTATTAAAGTTTTGAGAATTCAACTTGGGAATCGCATAAGTAAGTGAGCAAGCGGGTCACTGTGCCCTACTTAATTTCAAGTCCATTCTCACTTGAGTCTGACAAACTGGTCCGGCAAGGTTTTTACTCCGAATATCCTTCGCTGGCATACCACGATACCTAGCTGACAATTGATTCTAGCAGCTAGTAGCGTGTACTGTGTCAGACTTTGCATTGGCTCGTGTGCGCACGTAGCCAACTTATCTTTGGCTGAACAACTCAGCCATTGAGCCATTCGCTATAAGTGCTGGAGTAAGTGTGGCAGCAGGTTCAGTCAGTGCTTCAGCTGCCTCTGGTTCGCACCGTTCGGTCTCATTCAACCCTTGCACCTCCGTCTAAAGGCGAATGACTTTGTAAGTTTTGTTTTATTTGTACTTAGTATTTATCCTCCTTGATCAAAAAATGGTAGAGGTGAAGAGTTACTAGATGTCCGTTCAAACATACGGAAATTCTTGGAACCCAATTTCAAACCTCCCATATGGGAATCTGGAGAAAGTTTCAACTTCCGTATGTCGATTAATTGCCATTGAGGTTAAAATGAAATGGTGGAAATATTTGAAATTGGGTTGTGCAGAATAACCGAATGTTAGTACTTTTAGTGAAAAAAAAAAAAAAATTCACGAGCATGTGCGATCCAGGCCATATTCCACAACGGTATGAAGTTGTGGTAACCCTTGTAGAGATATGGACAAGTGCTTTTTGAAGACGGATAGCCCGGGGCAGGGGAAAGTTAGATTCTCACAGCAAGAAATTTTCCTTTATACTATGTTTTTTAAA
>JAQGAF010001500.1:0-30295 GCA_034687865.1 Kryphioiulus occultus
TATACATCCAATGTATTGCAGAGGTTTCCAAAATGTTGTACACTGTAAGGTATCCTAATAGTGTACAACATTACAGTGTACAACATTTTGGAAACCTATGCAATACATTGGATATAGCGGAAACCTTTCAACAACCAATAATGAAACCTTAAAAAAACCATCGTACACTTTGTATGTATCTTTCCAAGGTTGCAAATCGTGTATACCAATAATACTCCATAAAAATACCTTGATACCTACTGGATATTAGAAATTAACCAAAGTTATACATAACATGTTGTAAGGGCAGCATTTTGAAAACCTTTGGGGAAACCCGTGAAATTCATTGGATATACAATAAAGAAAACCTTTCAGCAGTAAATGTTATGTACCAATAATACACCATAAAAACACCTTGATACCTGCTGTATAATAGAAATTAACTAAAATTATACTTAACATTTTTAAAGATTTTGTTACGAGACCATGCAGTCGTGCATGGTTTACTGCTTACCAGGATGTGATCTAGGCAAGCTGTGACAATATGGCGGCTAAACAGTGACGTCACTGAGCAAATCCCAACAACGAGCATTCGGGCACGTTCTCAAGTTTCAAACGTG
Organism: Kryphioiulus occultus; assembly: GCA_034687865.1. Taxonomy (NCBI): domain Eukaryota; kingdom Metazoa; phylum Arthropoda; class Diplopoda; order Julida; family Julidae; genus Kryphioiulus; species Kryphioiulus occultus. The sequence continues at coordinate 600 of JAQGAF010001500.1, forward strand.
TCATGTCGGGATTGATCAGTCATCATTGGTTGTGTATTTTTCGACGGCAAACAAGGGATATCAAAATGGCGAGGGCGTTTGGAGCTCTCCCACGTTAGGGACATTCCTCAGATGTCAACGCTGAACTGCGAAGTCGAGGACACTGTCAGGTATCGCCGTTATCAAAAGGTCAAAGCAACTATGGCGCCCTTCCAGTAAATAGTCCTTGTCTCGGTTTTTTCACGCCTGACTTCGTCTAAATGCATCCACCAGATTCATGGTGCGTGCAAGACAATAATGGAACGCAGGAAGCCTAATGGCCATTTCCGTTCCACCGATAGCACCTCATCAGTGATGTCGTCCACATTTCAAATTCGGCTAGATTGCAAGTTTTGGGCACTGCCTAAGGGCACTAACCGAGGTCTATCACCACTAACAACCAACGAAAAATGCCAAATCCCATCAGTAACAACTTTAAAGACGCAGCATTGTAAAATGTTTGTCAAAATTAAAATGGTCTGACATTGGGTAACATATCAGAAACATGATAAATTCATGTGCGTATCTAAGTCCCACTAATCTGGAATATTTGTCATTGTCTTCGTTTCAAGTTCTTAAGGAATGATGCTCTTGACGAGTTATTACCAAGGTTTTGGAATGGAAGAAACAACAAACTTATCTTTGATGCATGAATGGTTTTTGATGCTTTTAATCATTTCCATACAGTTTTCTTCGTTTTTCATAAAATGATTTCCGTTGAAATTACATGTATTTAACTGCAGTTTTCATTCATTTTGTACCCTTCATAACATTGTATATTCCCTTACAAAGTTGCTAGTAGGTAAGTTTTCATTACTCTTTTACATTTTTGGTACCATAAGCATATTTCAACAGGTATTAAATAAGTCTGATCTGGTGCAAAAAATACCTAGCATATGTTTCAGAGTAAACATTTTGGAAACTTACTGGAAATCTTTGCGAAAATGCCAAATGTAAGCAGTGCAAATTATAAAGACTTTTTCAAACAATTTTTTTAAAACACGCAAAAATAAAGTTGCCAACTGCAACTTCGCGACTTATAAATAAATGTCGCAAAGGTACACAGTATACAAATTGCACGACGCTCTACAACTTTCTAATTGGACTTTTTGTTCTATCTTTATCGGTTACAATATTTGATCAGCACACACCAAGAACGTGGCGTGCAAAGTCACTCGCCAAATCCTTCCTGTAATCCTCACATCACTCTCATATTAACTGTCAAAACAGATTTTACCTAACTGTTGTCATATTATAGGCATTTGATTGGTATTGTGTAAGAGTAAGTGCCTGAATAACTTTCAGTGTGTCTAACTTTTAAACTTCTTAATAAAATAAATTAATACCTAACATGTATAGCATTCTCAACTACAGTGAATCTATTTTAAAAGCGTTTGAGGGAAACCCCATTTGGTTCATTTTATAAGGGAAAGGGCCAATATTCATTTTCGAAGGCTTTGTTGAATTATTAATTAACCTATCACAAACTTACAGCAGTATGCAAAAGCAAAAAGTTCGAGACCGTGGATCAATTATTCAAGAAAGCTGAGGTTCTGGCATATTGATTCTACTGATGGTGATTGCAACGAATAAAAGATTACTTGACCGTGTATTCTAAATCATGTAGAAACTAAATGGCCTGTAAAGGGCAACAAAATGTTTATCTCTCTAAACCTAGCATGTTCAAAGGTTTTGAAATTAACTATTTATTTTTGGGACATGAGGAGGAAATACACAGAAATATGAGCATATGAAGCCATTCTCAGAAATGAAACATCGACATATTCATCAACTACCGGTAGTGTCAGTACTTCAGATGTAATAAAGCAATAGGGGATTAAAAAACTTAAAGATAAGTGCATGGTCAGTTCGATAATTCTGCTCCCTTGGCTGTAACACAGTTTAGCATTTTAGCAAAAAAAAAATAGCATACATTGCTTTTCAGAGATTACCATGACGACAACAGGTGGAATATCAATAGCTAATTTTTTTTTTGGTCTATTTAGGATTTCCGAAATGCTTGGAACTAATAGTAAATATTTGTTCTCTACTGAAATTGTACCTACGTGTATATGTATTTTAGCCAAGGCGTTCGACTCAGGAATACAGGGAGGAACACCAATAGGAAAAACTAGCTCTAAGGCTTATAATATGAAATGATGTTTCACTGCAAAGAATTAATGTGCAGTTTTTCTACATTAGAGCGAGAGATCATAAATTTAAGTTATTGAGATTAATGGCCATAATGGGGCACTTATCCTCAATAGTGGAATATGGCCCCTTATATAAAGGATATGAAGCCATTCTCAGAAATGAAATATCATGGAGTAATTGGAAGGTAACAAGAAAAATACATATTTGTCTATAATGGAAGACATTTTAGTGCATTTTGTTTCCCTTCACATTATGACATCTTTGGTGGTTTTTGAAATTGTTTCATTTCCTGTGGTACCCATGATTGTGATATTGGAGTACCAGCAGAAGCAATGCAACCGGGTTTTGACTTTTTTCTTCTAAAACTAGACATATGTCTATTCATCTATATATACACACTGTACATGGAGCATTTACACCTGTCAGAAAAATTGCCACTGACTTTATTGATACATGGAAGCCCAAAACAAACGATTCCGAGTCACGTATGTTGACCTTCGTTGTTATCCCAAAAACACGAGCAAACACCAGTATGTTTTTGTTTTCATATTGACATGCCTGGTTCGTTGCGTGACTATTTTTAGTTTCTTAGCTTGCTCTGAAGTTTGTTTACTGCAAAATTTCTTTCATGTGTACTTATCTGCCTTTCGCAATGTCTTAAAGGTAGCCATTACTTTAGTAAAGTAGCAACATTACTACAAACACCTGATAGTACCAATTATAGGGGCGAGACTATAACGGAGCTCGTAAAACCTGGCATTTCTGTAGTGAATTACAGTGAGCCAAACCACATTTAACATTTTATGGTAATGTGCAACTGGCGTGATAAAAGCAATCGTCAAATGCACACTTGCTGATGTTGAATAAATTGAATTCCATTTAGACTACTGTAAGGCGTTTCCTAGCAACTTTACTTCATCAATATCAAACATCCATTTAGGTTTTCATGATCCCAAAGGTCGGAAGACCATATTCATGTATGCATATTTTTGTGTGAAACTGGCCAATTATTAAAGGTAAATTTAAATCTATAGAGTATATACATGTGCCTTCTGAGATTCAATCCACGAGATGAACAACATGAAATTTCAGTGGTTTTGGTATTTGAGAAGATTTTGACTCAGATATGAAAAATAAATTGAAGTTTTTAACAAAAACATTTCAAGAAACGTAAAAACGATTTCAAGAAACATCAAAAACATTTCAAGAAACATCGAAAACATTTCAAGAAACATCAAAAACATTTCAAGAAACATCAAAAACATTTCAAGAAACATCAAAAACATTTCAAGAAACATCGAAAACACTTCAAGAAACATCAAAAACCTGTTCAAGAAACATCTTCTAGTCATATTTTTTTGGGTTTAAAATCCCGGGTTGTGTTCTTCAACAGTTAAGAAATCCCCATCATCAATCTACATGCTAGACTTTAGAAATTTAATTCCTCAAGAAGAATCCATTGGAATAATGTCATTTCAGTGTTTTTTGGTACCGGAGCCGTTTGACTCAAATATGGAAAATTAAGATAAGTTTGTCACAAAAACTATTTCAAGAAATTGAAAAAAATTCTTTCAAAAATATCAAAAACTCTTTCAAGAAACAACAAAAACTTGTTCAAGAGATCTTCAAGCCATGTTTTTGTGGTATAAAATGTCCGGATATTGACCATCAATTAATAAATAGTCTTAAGCAACGCCCTCCATCAATCTACATCCTATACTTTCCTAATTCAATTCCACGAGAAGAAGAATCCATTGGAATAATGTTGACATCATTGTTTTTTGGTATTGGAACCGTTTGACTTAAATATATAATTAAGCGAAGGTTTTAACAAAAGCTCTTTCAAGAAACATCAAAAAACCTGTTCAAGGAACATCAAAAAACCTGTTCAAGGAACATCAAAAATCAAAAAATTGTTCAAGAAACATTCAAAATAAAAAATGTTTAAGAAACCTCCAAAACTTGTTCAAGAAACATCGAAAAACTTGTTGAAGAAGCATCAAAAACTTGTTCAAGAAACATCTTTGGTTCAGATTATATACATTTCACGTTTTTTAAGAAATTCTCACCATCATTCTAAACATGAAAGCACGTGGGAGATTGCCAATTCCAGCTGTGCAATTACGAGGACCTGCCACATTAGTATTCCAAGTAACATCTTGAAAAAGATATCTCAAAGCATCGAACCTAAAAGAACGTTGGTGTATAAAGATTGAAATGCAAATCGCACTTCGCTTTTTTTGTGAATTTGTTTCTATACTAGAACTTCATGCTGTTACTGAAGTTTATCATACAAAGACAGATTAACAAAGCCCCCCCGTGTTTATTCTCAATCTTATAAGAGGTCGAGCGCATCAAATTTATATTTCATGACGAGGTAATTCATTGTTTATTAAAACAGATCTTGCAATCCCGTTTGCATGTTATAGATATTTATTTTTGAAAGTATTCTCGCTATAAAGAGATGATATCCTGGGGAGAAATCATCTAGAAACCCATTAATAATCCTGTTTTCTTACTTCAATTTCCTAAAAATGTTATTAAATTTCTTGCTGATACAGCGTTAAGTTCCAACATTCATTAAAGTGCAACGACGTCGCATTTTGGAACTCAACGATGCCCTAAGGACGAATATTTCACCAATGATTGAAATGAAATTGACATGAAGGGAAACTAGCTGTCATTTTCAAGGAAAATCAACCATAACAAGGCCAAAACTTGCGACATTTCAATGAGATTAACACCAAATAATGTAACATCTCAACCTCATTGAACATTCTATTGCAACATAATGCAGTTTAGAACAACCATGGTATCAACTAATGTACTACAAGGGTCATTGGTTTGTAACTAACGAAATACCTCACTGTACTGTTTCTAAAACTGAATACACCCTATGATATACCTCGGTAAATACCATAGCTTTTCTGGCTCTCTCAGGACAAAATACATACAGCTCCTCCTAGCTGTGCATCCAGAAAATACAGGGTGATAATTGACCTACCCTCATTACAAAAAATTTAAAAAATCTGTTAGAGTTAAAAGGAACTCATTTTTGAAAACGGTAGGAGAACTACTAGAGTTTATCATTTCATGTAATACATGAAATAAAAACCTTAGTAGTTCTACCTTTTTCCAAAATTAGCTCCCTGGGGGCAGGACACTACAATCACTCAGGGGAAAAAATGAAAAAAAAACATGATACTCAAAATTCATCCATAGGAGATTTTTACAAACTGGATGTTTAGGTTCTCTCAGAGATGAAAGTTGCCAATGTAAGGAATGCTATAAATATTGCTTTTTACATATGTATAAACAGGAGATAGAACACTCATTTTCATAAGCAAAGAGCAAATTGAAATTCCATCGCAATTTCTCCAAAGAATTGCTTGTCGTTTCTTGATTATTGTGTTACCAAATAACTAGCTATTGGTTTGTTTACTTTCCCTAACTTTTTCAGAGTAAATCAATTTCCCCCGACTTTTCCCGGACTTCTCCAGAGCTTTCCAATTTTTCTCACAGTTCCAGGATCTCTTGGTTTTCCAGGTGTGGGGGAACCCTGATGTCAAAATACTCCAAAATTCACCGATACATGTAGATATGTATAAATGCATTAGACATGTACAGGCACATATAGCTGATGTATGAAAAGGTCGAGCATGTGTTTTTAAAGTTCATTTTCCATATAGACATCACTCGGCATGCCATGGTTAGAGTTAAAATTTATCATGCTAAAATCCGCACTGCAGCTTGTTTTATATGAGTCAAGTTCTACAAGTGTCAATGTTTATTTGACATTTACGTCGCCCTAAAGTAATTTTGGTCGATTCATCAGGATCAAGCTAACAGTTTCCGCTTCACAGTATATTGAATTCGTGTTATACCCACGAGGTTTATGAGGTAATCTGCCCAGTTTATCATTCACCAATCTAATTGACTAAATTTGTTTTAATAATTAGCATTAAATAATTTGACATGTACACATATGTTTTCATTGATAACCATTATGAGCCATATTGATTGCAAATTGAAATTAATGTACAGTATATTGATTCAAATTACTGGAGGAGAGATCTGCTGTTCCGCATCAAATGCGAAATTAAATTTGCTTTAATATAAACAGGAGATAAAATTACACATTTAACTTCGCACTTCCTGCAATATTCAGCAAGTTGCCTCCAATGGCATGAAATGTTCAATAAAATCACAATGACATTATATAACATAATAACAGTTAGTGTATTGTCAAACAGTTTTTTGAGAAAACGTATTTCGAAATGCACACTAAATTACATTTAAAAAATGTATTACATTTTCTTTTGTGCAAATACTAAATTTGATATCATTGAAATCTTAAAGTTTCAAAAACTATTAACTCATTCACTGAGCGATAATTAAAAAACGTGGTTACGTAGAGGGCGACACCAACATATGAGAAATATGCATACATGTATGTAATCTGGTTTTCCACTCCGAGTGGGAAACTCACAGCCATTACCTAGTTTGTAAAACTTGATTTTAGTTCGGTGGGTCTTCATTATTAAGTAGTATCAAATGCAAAAATTGACTTGCTTTCAAAGATGCTAAAAATATTTACATGTACAGTACATGTACGTCAATATGCATAATAGAAATGAATCTTCATGTAACTATAATCTGAAAGATTGCAGTTTTTTCAAAAAAAATATCTATAGCTTAAATCACCAGTAGTTCATGATTTTAACAAAATCTTGAATTAGTTGGTTATCTCACCCATCACAACGTGCACACCTCTTCTGGCCTATGCGGTATTAAAATAAAATATTTATTACCTATATGTAGGTTGGAATTAATTACTCGTATTTGTCGATATTAGTGTCACCTCTAACTACTCATCTCCTTGGGGAATTTGTTGTTATCGATTTGAATTTCGAAATCTGCCCTTCAGTATTTTTCCGCAATGGCTGCTGGTACCGGAAGCTAAATGACAGCGCTAGTTGCATGATGCAAGAATTCAAATTAATTTAACGCCTCACTTGTAAAATCTGCTAGCGTAGTTTAATTTATAATTCATCAAATATTTGGTTTTCCGTGTTGACATACTGTTATGTTGGTGTTATGGAGGCTTAAGATTCGAGGCCGTAAGGCGGAATGCAATTTGATGTTCAAGTTCACCATTAGTTTGCCAAAAAGACAAACTAAAGTTACTAAACAAGCTGCATGTCTAACGATATCTCAATGGCAGTATCATAAGTGGTTTATAAATTTCCATTCATTTTTCTTAAATTAATGTTTTCTTGGGGAATTCTGTAGAACTATTAATCTATACAATTATTGGACTCAGTTGAGAATTCAGACAATTACATGTTCAAAGTGGCACCACCGCACATTACATATTAATGTGAATAGTGACACATTAATATATATATACATGTATTTCAAATAATGTCGACCCCAAATTCATAATAAACATGTTTGGGCGGTAGAACAATTACAAACAAATTTTTAGGTGAATAATAATTATCAAGCAGTCGAAAAATGATCAGTGCAAATGAAGTACAATTATAATGAGAACATGTAAAATAATCAGTATGTGAAAATGAAAAATCAAAATGCATAAAAGAAAATTATAAATCAGTTAAGTTATTGTGGCAACGAATAACTACATGTACAGTACATGGATATAATGTACTCGTAAGTAGCATCCTTAAGCCTATTCAGCCATATCAGTTTCTTATAAAGTAATACTTTAAATTTTCTTAAGTTTTCCTATACGATTAACTTTCAACAATGCATAACTGTATACTGTATGAATAACTGAGTAAGTATAACTTCTTATTTTTTTCCATAATCATTTCTTGCAAATGGGATGTTATACTATTTCTGCAAGTGGTTTTCCTATGTAAATTAACTGTTTTAAATGTAATTTTTTTAGAATGCAGATAATTATGATACGATTTTAAATGGTCACGTAATCTCTTAGTTATTTAATATTAAGAATTTGCAATTCTATATAAAACTATGTTTTCAAATTCTTCACATTAAAAAAATTATAATTTCATTTTGAGTTTTTTGCCACCAATTTAAGTTAGTTTGTCTTTAAGCCATACCGTATACCTCAATTACATAGGTAATTAAACTTTCAAGCCATGCATAGTAAATCACCCGATAGGTATAAATATCCAACTCATTTTTAATACTAAAGGTCTGGGCGTAACGTAGATACCGTATGCCAAGTTCATTTACAGCTAGTACAATTTCGCCCACACGCAATAGCACAGAACGATATTGACTATGTTGACCTTTAGCAGATTTTTGCTTACATTTCTTAAAAATTAAACGCAGTTGAAGTTTATTGCTCCTGAAACACGGTTATTTGCTCGCTCTCAATCGAAGGCCATTTTCTTCACAAAGTTTCAACTATTCGCTTTGCGGCATTTGCATTTCTTGGAAAACATATTGACATTTCTTCCACTAATTGTATTGCCCCAAGGTCTAAATCGTAATACAAACTTCGCATTAGTTTATTATATGCAAATTAATGCAACCCATCTGCCACTTGGAGGCATCCATATTGTTTAAACTTAAGAAATATGCCTACGGTGCTGCCACCTGGAATACAACTCACACCCACAAGAAAGAGAAGGTTATTCTCATTATTCTCTCTTCAACTGAATAATCAAGTGAACAAGTTAATAAACTTGTTCAAAAAAATAAGGAAGAACATACATGTATGATCCAATCTTGTCTTCATTTTTACCCTGCATCAAAAATCAATAATGTGATTGATGTTTTAAACTTAATGAAGGCATGACAGTGAAGAGATTGTTTATTGTCAGGTACTGTATTCTTAAAAACGGAAAAAGCATGTAATGTCGTTCTTAAATGAATGTTTACCACCCAAATCAAATAAATGCTGGATTTATTAGTATGTAAGGAAATACAGTAAATGCAGACACTTTTAGGACAATTTTTGGCGAAAAACTAAGGTCTACATTAGGAATTTTGGGAACAAATTCGGGATTCTTTTCAAATAGTTTCAACCGCATTTTTAGAATGCAGTTCATGTATTTCAATCTTTATTCATCTTTATGATACCATACTATATTAAGAGAACAACACTAGTGTTAAACAGCACCTGTAACAATTAGACAGCCTTAAGCTTCAAGAAATTCAATTTTACAATGATGGTGGTTGTATCCACCCTAATGCGGAGGTAATTGCCGACCACACGGTATTCAGTTACTGATAGTAGGGTACTGAGTTGAATTGAATTGAATTGAAATGCTGTCAGCATTTAACTTATAGTGCAGGTAGTCTGACAACACAATGTAACTAGGTAAGGGTCTGTCAGGACGTTTTTGAATACTAAAACTTAGTTTTTAAACTAATGTTTGACCTTGAAGAAAATGTAGCAATCATGGGATAGGCTAACATTCATTTTTAAGTTTTCCAAAGAACTCGAATTGTCAAATAATATTACCTGCATGATTAATAAAGTCGCGTTTTATTTGATCATTCAAATTTTCGTATCCTGATATGTCGCAACTGATTTTGCAACTGATTACAAACACTAAGGAAAATCAGCAAACATGTACACTGTAGGTACAATAGGGACATTTTGCCGGATAAAACAATTAGGAGATGAGCTACGATTTTGGTTGTCTTACTTTAGATTAATTCGAAATCTTGGCCTTATGTATAACGCTGTCTTGAGCATTAAACAGGTAACTGGCTGTCTGGAAACCTGGATAAGTCAGGGAAATTGGTTTGGTCTTGAAAAGTCTTGGAAATTCATATATTATCTGGAAATTTGTTGTGGCATTAGAAGCATTAGAAACACTATTTGCGATCTACTTTTTCTAAAACATTCGCCTATGGAGTTTGCATTATCATTAACATTATCATAAATCCTGCAAACAGTTAAGAATAGATGTAAAATCGATCAAAAATTGTTGAAATTTTCAATTAGGAAAGGTATCCAACTCGTTTTCCAAATTGATTAAAACCTGCTATATCCCTTTAAAATGGAAGCTTTTCCTCGGTGTCATTTTTCCATCATATGTGAGAAAATGCAGTACTTAATAAATGATTTTTTTAAAGTCCTACATATCACTAATAAGTTATTGTCAACGCATTACGTGACAAAAGAAGAGATCGAAATTGTATCAAGACAATGAAGTGTGAAAGGCATGTTTAACATGTCAAAAATATTATTTATCAGAAACTAACCAATTTTCTCAAATCGTTTTGAGACACTTTAAAACATAACATATAAGATATTACTCAAAACTATTTTGCAGGACGTCCATTTTTTATTTTCAGTGCATCAGTTGACAAAAGAAGCCATGAAATTGTGACAAGAAAATGTAATGTGAAAGACATGTTTACTTTGCTAAAAATATTATTTAGCATAAAACCAGTTTGCCTCAAATCGTGCATGTCTATGATATTTTAAAACCCAGCAAATCTTTGGCATGTTGTGCTTTGGACATGTAACTAAAATGTTTAAACACGTGCATTAACATGTCCATCATGCCCATGTATTCCCTAGCCATCTAGGGAATACATGGACATGATGCAAAACTTTTTTTGCAGCATTACAATGTATACCTAAATGTCACGTCAATTTTCCAAAACGATTGCAACACCACAGAAGCCAAGGAATCGCGTGGGTGGCGGTAATGGGGCAACAAAATGGTGTGAGCACCGCCAACGTGAGAAAAACATTAAAAAAAAGTTTTTTTCAAGTTGTGCAACAAATATCTGGGTGAGGCAACGTTGACCCTAAACAAACTTGCGGCTGGATTGCTTCATGAACATTCTAAGCTGTTTGTGACGAGAACCTAAGCCTTGCTCAACACAGTGTTGAACACAAACTTGAATTCCACAGAATTGTAACAAATTAGTTCGCTCTCCGAAATTAACGCCAATCTTGTTAGCAAAAATAATGTTAGTCAAATCATGTTAGGTAATTGTGTTAGGCAAATAATATTTCGTGCCTTAATTCGATTACTCTTAAGGCGAACATGGAAATCCGATTAAGATCGCAATTCTTGCATATGTTCAACCCTTGTTGAAAGATACACGGAAAGGTCAAACTGCGGTAACACTGACAGGTCAAGTTGAAATAACAGCTACTGTATAAGATGATAATGCAAGTTAAACAGGTCAGAACAACTTGACTAAAACGAGGAAATTGGTTATTTGCTATTGCATTTCCGGATGGGAAACTGCCTTCAGCTTGCCTTTCAATTTAAGTTTTCACAAACATTTCTTCACTCACAGAGGCTCCTAAACCTGTTTTGGCTTAACTTTAATATAGTCCCTGCCCCATACCAAACTTCACCTAACCTTGCTTTTTAAATATGAACAGCCTTAATTATCCTTAATTCACCTTAACCTAACCACAATTGGAAGCATGGATTTTTTATTTTTTTCTAAAACTGCATAATTAATTAGGGTAGTAGCTAAATTAATAGTTGTGCATTTCGAAATCCCTGTAGTAAATTTGAAATTATTATTTTTAAATTTATGCTGCATAATGTGGATAAATAAGCAAGTGATGTGTTCTATTATTTGTTCTAAACATGTGCCTTAATATTTGTGTTTAGGAGAGTTTAAAGGGACTATTACATTTTCAATGAAATTTTGCGATAGAATTTTTTGCTAAAATTAATAATTTGTGATTAGTTTTTCCATAAATGTCGTCTACAGTGTTCCCATAATTATTAATGATAATTTCCCGATAGCATTCATAAATGATTAATTGTATAACATTAATCATGTAATTTTGCGGGCCAAAACCTATCATTTGTGATTAATTTATCAAATAATATTAATGATATTGATAATAAAAATATTGCTTATGGTGTTTCAGATATGCTCATGAAAATGCATGTGGGCTAAAAATACGTATATATTATTTCTGGTAGTTTTTCAAAACTTGTGGACAAAAATCGACTAGTCGTCATACAGATTTTTTAACATGCAGTGTATTCACTGTTGGAATATGCATTTACATGTATGCGTATTGTTATGCACATTAGCGAGTGTGCTAAAAGGGTTGCTAATACTACAATGTAGTCTAAATTCGCCTATGACATTCCCTTAATTATTAATGTAGCTAATGTTCTTTTTTGTAAAATTGTGGACAAAATGCAGCAGTTGTCATTTCGGTTTTCTAACATTTATGCACAGTTGGAATATGCATTTACTTGTTTGCGTGCTTTTATGCACATTAGCAAGTATGCTAGTAGGGTGTGCTAAATACTAAACTGTGGTTTAGACAAGACAACTTACTAGTTACACTGATGCTGACTGTCGGATAATTGAACATGTATTACATGTTCACATGCTACACACAAATCGTTTTGCATATTTTCGACATCCCATACAAGTTTTAACATGCTACACTTATTTTGGCGTGTAAATTATATATTCCAAACATTTTAAGTGTTCTGACATGATCGTTTGCATGTCTTTTACGTACATGTACATTGTCAAACGCATATGGAAAAAGTAAACAACATCAGCCATGACGTCGATCGACTTAAGTCAGTCACTTGGTCGAGATAAACCGGTTCCAAGGATATAACGTCACCATATTGACACAAAAAAAGTATAAAACAGCTGACGGTGTTGGTATCGGAAACACACAAACATGGATACAAACTCAGCAGGGACTTGAACAATTTAATTCTATGTCTTATTTATTAGCTCGGTTCAAAATTCGGTTATTTTAAAGTCCAGTGGTCAGTTTTTTGAGTTTTTCTGCGAAAATGAAATATTTATAAAGCCTCGATATCCCTTAGCTCAAAGGCAATTTTTATTCCATTGCAGAGTTCATCAAATCGATCATTTTTTTCAATCAATATGCGATCCTACGACGCAGCGATTTTGCTACTAATCAGCTTGTGCTTGCTGTTTCTTGAGTCTCAGAGGGTCATCGCAAGCCCTTTTCGGATGTCACAACAGCAATCAGACGGTAAGTCATGGATAACTTTATGTGATTGGACTTGGAATTGACTTTGCTACATAAAAATGTTCGAAAGCAATGTGAAATTTAATGCTAATCCAAAATCTAGCATGTCATATTTAAACTTATAAGAATGATGTTATCATCTTGAGGAATTGGTGTCAATGCGGGTTAATTTTTAAGACAAATTTGGGTTAAAATCTATCATTTGGTATCCAATTTATTAAAAATATGTACATGTTTGGGGGGGGGTCAAGTATTATGTTATCATTTTGGGGGGCAAATGATGAGTCATTATTGCTGTTGTATACAACACTTTAGTTGGAATCCATCACTTGTGATCCAGTTTTGCAAAAATTTGCTCGTTTTTTTTTGTTTGTTTCTGAAATCAAAATGCATTTGTGATAGAAATATGGGCAAAATCTCATCATATCTGGTAAAAATAATTGCATAAAAATTCAGTCCAAGTCGAATTTTTTTGGTCAGTCATTAGACACTTAATGCAGCACAACAAAAGTTTAAAATAAGCCAAATTTCAGTTAACTTTCCGTACTTAATAAACATTTGTTACAAAAGTGCTTTCTAGTAACAAAAGCTGACCACTGCGTTTGTGTTTACCAGAATGCAAAGATGAGTTGAGTTACAAAGTCAGATTTTGGTAATGCTTGGTGACGTGAAGGTTAAATGATGACGTCATTGAATTGGCGCCTTATGACAGCCACTAGATACAAGTTGTCAAATATCGACCCTAGATGGCGTTGTTTTAGTATATTTAATTTACAAGTTTCGGTGCAACATTTGCATACAAAATTTTGCATTGCACCAAAAGTACATTTACTTGTATTTTTGTAACTTCTGACTTTCGGTTAAATATATTATGTTAGCACTAAGGGTCCATTAGGTCATCATGATGACAAATGCTTACATGGGGGCGTCTGAAAATTGCGAAAATGTGTTGACAAAATGCAACATCTACATGGCTTAGCATCTGATTTTAACATGTGAACTAATTTGCATGTACTTGATATCGGATGTTTGGAAAAAATACGGGCTATTTGAAACTACAAACCTGTGATATTTGTTCGCATTTGACATGCACCATTTTCATAAGGCAGGAAAATATTCCCAATATTATTTCAATCACAGTCGCTGTCAACTGCATGGCTTCTCAAAGATGGCATAGATAGTAATGTCTTTCAGTTTTCGTCATTTTTTTATTGAAGAAGCAAAAACGAGCGAAATCAGTTAATTCGTCGATCTACATGTATTTTAAATAATAGTGCCAGGCTTTTAATAGCATTTTCAGTGCCTTCATCGTTCTCATCTAGTGGGTTAGAATCATTATAAAAATGCATTTTCATCCACATTTTAATAATCTTCTGATGAAAAAAGATGGAAAATGAAATGGGAGATATAACCGTATTTTCGAATTTAATATCCGTTGAAATCATAGAATTAAAAAGAACAGAAATGTCGACGGATAAAAACGCTGACGAGTGTCATCAACACACTTTTTTTAAAATAAAGTTGTTTATTAAAGCCTTTGTGCTTGCCTAACGGAAATTAAATATGACGTCTGCAGAGCACACTTGAGTCTGTTTCTATCCCAGGTTGGACAATTTGAAAGATTTGCCCAATTTCAAATAATTTTTAAATACCAAGGAATTAAAGAACTTAAAGGACTTAAAGAAACTTATGTAAGATTTAAAGTGTGCGTTATTAACAAATTAATTCACAAATTAATGTCAAAGTGCAATGACCAATTTTCTGAATCTACAGTTTCAAAGCATCAAATTACTTCTTGGAGTAACTCGCGTTTAAATGAGTAGATGCAACCTTTCATTTCATTAATATAATTATTTTCATTATGTATTTTGTTGCAATTTTAATAATTAAAAAGCCACCCTACCCTGAGAATCAGAGCATAAATTAATATCCACGTCCAAAATTAATCAAAGCAATACGAAACTGGAAAAAAATTTGAAATTGTATAAACTTTAAAATAATGTTTTTTATTGTTGGTTTTTTGCAGAACTTCAAGAATACCTCGACAGTAACGATATGCAATACGAGGGGTCGTGGAATTTGAGATCCCCTAGACATTCCAGGCCACGTAAGCATTGATTTTAATTAAATGTGTCCTAGCATATTCTGTTTGATATAATTGAAAATGTTAATAATTTTAATATATTGCTTCTGCAAATAAGTCTCTATTTGCAAACAAGTCTCTATCTGCATGCAAATATTTATACAAATTTTGCATTTTCTGATGGAAAGCTACTGTAGTCCTACGTGGTGCTCCAGAAAATTCCCATGATCCCATTCGATAAATTAATTCGTATCAATATTTTCCCAAATTTCAATACAAAATATATCATAAAATTCTAAAACGTCCTACCATCAAAATGTGAAATGGGCGTTATGAATCGCAATTTCAGATATTTTCATCTTCAGCAAAATTTATTTTCCCCCAGGGAAAATAATACATTTAGTCAAGAGCTTCTGTTCACTTTTGAAATATTTGTTTCGATTAACAAATAATTCAAAACGTCGTTTTATTTATGATTCCATAAAATGTAGTCTATTTTTAATATTTGGAAAAATCATTTTATTGGTGGCGGAACGGCCTTTTTGTCCAAAAGAAACGTTGCAGAGATACTGAAATTAAGTAAATAAGTAGTTTTTTAAAGCTAAACAATATTTGAATGGAAAAGAAATCGTATATCGTCTTGAGAAACAGCGATTTCATTTATTTTGATCCCCATGAAGAATATATTTACAAAACTAATATGAAAATGAAAGAAGAGATAAATAGCAAACATTATCATTTTGGCAAAACAAAAGCAAAAGTAATGTTTTATATCAAGTAATGCATTGCATTTCCATCAAAGAAGGCAAACAACGTTTCCATGCCGACTTGAGACAACTTAAACCAAGAAACTTGGTTTAAGTCATGTATGTAAACTTGTCTTACCTAATTTAACTTGATTTTAGTAAACTGATATGAGAAACTGCAAATGGGTGGTGCGATTCTAAACAACCAAACCAAATAATTTGATATACGTGTAAATCGTACATGTCACAGTACATCAGCGTCTTAAAAATACTTCACTTGGAACGAATACGTGGAGTCCTGTTTTCATTGTTTTTTTTTTAACTAACACACAAGAAACAGGAAGTGACGTGCTCATTCAAAGTTAAGCCTATTTAACATGCTTGTATGGTATAATCATGCTGCTTGCATTGAGAGGTGTCTTGAACAAGACAACCCCTAGGCAGATTCTCAAATCAAGTAAATGTTAAATCAAGTCACGGTAGGTGAAACGTTCACATGCATGACTTAGATTGAAGTAATTTAAAGAGTGCGTTTAAACGTAGTGATAGTGATTGGGTCAAGGTCTGAGGATATCTTGCCAAAATCATTTTTCGGGAAAAAAATTTCATTAATTTTTTGTCATTTTCAGATTATACATCACGTGGGAAAAAAAGTGAAGCAATGAGTGCCGGGGAGTTATTGAACCAGCTGTACAACATAGTGCGCTCTCGAGGCGACCCCAGCGGGAAAATCAAAGCTGTTCGATTTGGAATAAGCAAACGCTGAGCACCCAAGGGACCAACCAGTGCAACAGTCGATGTTAATTTTTAAACATTTGTGTATTTATACCGTGCTTAACAGTGTTTGTGAGTAGGCCGTTTTAGGTGTGCCTTTTACTTTATTTATTTCCATATTCGCTTTATTTGCACCCCGTTCACTTTGGCCTTACGCTTGTTTTCCTTCCATAGTAATATATTATTTATTTTTTATATAAATAAAGATGTGCAACATTTCCGCTTGATTTGCGTTTTTTCTTCATTTCAGTTATTTCTGAGATAAAAAATGTTTTATCAGAATCGTTCGTCTTTGCAGGAAGAGCTTTTCAATGCAAAAATAATGCATGACCATAAATCGTTTTTTTAGAATTGCTCCAATTTTTGGAAGGAATTTAAAAAAAAAAGTAGACGATCTCCTAATTTTTTATTTATTTAAAGATTTGTTTCACAAGGAGTGTCAGCAGGCGGCGCTGTACTAGCCAGAATTGAAAATTTCATTTTGGTAAACCCCAAAGATGGCCGCTGGTATCACGTGACCAAATCACCATTCAATCATGAGCACAATTTTAAAAATATTTAGAATACACCTAGGTGATTTTCTACAGTGTGAAAATCTGTTTTGATTAAAATTTTCTTTTATTCGTGCTTTAATTGGTACATGTATCATGATAAGCTACAAGAGAACACATAGGCTTTGCCATACATGTACACTATTTTTCATTCTAGCTGTTACAGCGCCGCCTGCTGGTACTGTGAACCAAATACAAGTATATGAAATAAAATTTAGGAGCTCAACCCCTTTCCAAAATTTAGTCATTGTAGCTCTAACAGTTTTTTAAAACTTAATTTTTGCCAAAAAGGGAGAAGACTTTATGCATGGTCACCCTGTAATTCAAACCACATTACTTAGAAGTTACACAAAAATGTGTTTTATTTTTTCAAAAACGCTGCCATGTGCTAGTACCAAGCCATTCATATAGCTTTTAGTCAAAACTTCAACCATCATTGCATTGTATTAGCCATCTACAGGGTGAGGGAAAAGTATAAATTCTCAAACATCTCTAAAACAGCTAGCGATCGTTGTAATTTTCCTCATCCTGTATAACTGCATGTAGGTGCTTCCGGAAACGTAAGTAAACATGTTTGGTTATAAAATGTCAAAGGAATCATTGGACATTATTTGAAACCTCATTTGTAAGATTTCGCCATTGGCACGTGCACTGTTTGTCATCAGGTCAGCTGTCTTACTGCAACAATTTCAATTTTTTAAATTTTAAATGATGATGGCTTTTGTCTTTTTTCAATTTTTAATAATGACTTTTGCCTTTTTTACAATGCAGCAACAAGGGCTAGAATACAACTAGTCGATTCGTCTTTCCATCTGATGGCATTTCCGGTACAACAGTGTGCCAAAAAGGATGTCCCGTCAGACGCGATTTTTTGTCAAAGATTAAAGTTATCGCTTTTCATTCAGCGCAATTTCAACAGACATGTCAACGTCGATGACTTGCCAGATATATTGAAAGCTATGTTGATGACGTTATAATGTTTGCAAAATTCTGCTAAAAAGGCTTTTTGCCATCGACGGGATGATTCTTTGCTGCATAATTCCAAGCTGCTCACCTCATCAGTTTCATTAAATGAATCACAGATGGCGCTTCGGCATACAGGGTTGATTAATCAGTGTAACGTCAGTTAAATCGACATCAGTCAGGGCTAAAGCAGTCCAAAATTCAGCCTGAGAATTAAAACTTATGCAAATTATTGGGGAGAACCGTTTACTTGCATATTTCATGAAGGAAAAGTCGTTTTTAAAGTAATCAAGTAACAAAATGGAGGAAATTAGAAACCCTATACAAGGCAAAAGTAAACCTGAAAATGAGCCATAGGTCTATCAAGTTTCATTTTTAATGGCATGAAATTTAATTCAAATTCTACAACGTACTTGATGCAAACACTTTTCTCCGTTCCCAATTTGTGTGTGGTACACAACCTAAAGTTCAAGCTGTGACATTTCGTGACGAACGTTTTTCTGCTGTGTTCTTATCTTGGAAAATACTCCACACTAAGTTTCACCCACACAATGCTTTGAAGTAAATATTTCGCCCTATCTGCTTTGCAAACACAAAGGTATCAAATAACTTCTGCAATGTCGACAATTTCAATAGATTCAAGTTGGGTATAAAATACTGTCAGCATTGTGAATACCGGAAGTAGCAGAGACCTGCGCATGGTGGAGGCTTGACGTCATTTTCAAATCAATTTTTTAAAATCCACCACACGCGTAAAATGCGTCGCTTCATTAAAATCACGATTGTCAAACCGGATCAATTAATGATCTCGTTAACGACGACTCATGATCTGGGAGTTTTAAACATGTATTTCCGGTATTTTAAATCCAATAATTTGTCAAGGTCAATGACACAAAAACATGTGAAATTTACATACAGGTGTATCCTTAACATTTCTTTGTTATGTCCCTAGCATGTACTAGCATGGCATCATTGGAATTTGTGTCCAGGTTAGGCAGTGGTTCTAAACAGTTTGACCAAAAATCGTTGACATACATGTATCCTCATAGCACTTCTTTTAAAACATTTCACCAATTCCTCATAGCACATCTTTAACCATGTCCTCATAGCACACCTTAAATATGTGCTATGACGAAATATGTCCACATGACTCAGCACATCATTGACAGGGCCTCGTTGCATCAAGTTTGACATGTCCAATCCTGTCACACACTTTTCTTCTTTGCATACCTTGAACGTGCCCACATTGTATATCTTTTCACATCCTTGGTCTACAAGTGCATGTCCTCTTAGTGCATTTTTGACCATGTCCTCGTATCACATCTTTGATCATGTCCTCGTAGCACACCTTTGACCATGTCTTTAATTGTAGTATATTTTTGTCCCCATTGCACATCTTTAGAAAGCGTCATAACACATCTTTGACATGTCTCATAACACATCTTCAACAGGTCCTTATAGCACACATTTGACATATAGTCCTCGTAGCACATCTTTGACATGCCTCACGTACAGTACATCATTGACAGGTCCTCATTGTAATGTATAACTTTTGACAAGTCCATGTCTGTCACACACTTGTGGTCTTTGCATACATTGAACATGGTTACATCATACTCAAATGTCCACATTAGATATCTTTTCACAACCTTGGTCTACACGCATTTGGATATTATAGTGTTACTATTAGTGATTATACATGTATATTAGTAATGTTCAAACACGATTGACATGAATTAAGACATTGTATCATTGGAATTTTGTCCAGGGTTATGCAATGGTTCACAAACCGTTTGACACAGTAATAGTTTGATATGACGCCGTTGAATGTCTTATCAAACACTGCATTTATCGGTGGCGAAAGAAACCTATCAACCGGGCCATAACAAATCCCAGACACTGCCTAACGTCAAATGTACCATGTTTACTACTCGAAACATATTTGTGGGTGTGCCCACGCATCATTTTGGGACAACTCAAATATCGGCATCAGCCTTTATACTGTACTATACAATATGTGCGCTTCCGCAAGCGGAAACGCTTAATAAAAAAGCACTAAACTGCGGTATCGAACAAACTTATTACTTACCACCTTGCAAGGCGTGAACAACAGCAATGAATGTCCATCTTCATCCTGGAATGGTCAATAAAACAGCAAATTCCGATCCAGACAATGGCGAAATGAAAGCGAAATTCCACGAACATTCTCATTTGCCTTTGAAACGGATGTGGCACTTCCGAGATGCACTGGTCGTTTTCAATCCGATGTTTTCGTGTTTGCACCTGCCATTCAGCAAACACAATGCGGTCTAGCATTATCAGATCTTGCAAAACAAAGGAATTCCAAACATCCGAACACTGTCTATCCGCCATCTTTGGGTCCAAAGCATATTTTCTTATCCAGTTTTTTCACCGTAACTCACGCATGTTAGCTTGATCGTTTCCGAATGTTTACAGCATGTTTTGGTTAACTATATATTCTACTGCTGTATGTCACATACATTTCAAGTAGTCTGAAACAATTTCACTCACTGTACCTCTTAAAATTTGCCTATAGAGCGTTGTCAGTACTCAAAAGTTGATTCAGAACGGAGGGCGCCATCTTGAAAGTCTCCGTTGCCATCTTTGGACACTCGGTTTAGCAGAAATAGGTACATGTAGCTCACATGAAACAAATCTGCGGATTTTCTAATAGAAATGGTGTCATCTGATAAAAACAGACGATTTTGACGCTAAAAAGAGATAATTTTTGTGAATGATCACCTACTGATGACAACATTACAGTATTTAAATTACTATACCAATAAATCAAGCCAAAGGGAAACTAAAATCGAGAAACTGACATCTAGTCTTTAAAACTAAATTCAGCTAGGGCATTTCGTTCAATGTAAAAATTGTTAAACTTTTCTAGAATGACAAATAAAGTTCTCATATACATTACTTGCAGACTCATTAATTCATAACTATTGCCTACGGCGTATAATTGGCCTTTAAAATGAGATAAAACGTTTTTGTTTAATGTGTCATTTTTACCTGCAGTTTATTTAGGGGGAGGGAGGGAAATTCTAAAGTTTGATGGTTAGTAAAACAATCTTACGAGCCCATACAAGTACATTGTACAACATTTGATGTTTTGACAAACGTTTTGTAACTTTCAGTCGCCATTTTGAAAAGTTTGCTATACAAATGCAAATAAATGCAACTGCAACAGTTGCCGTTCGAAAACTTATTCAAAATTGACCAACAAATACAAGTGTTTGCAATATTCCCAGTGAAACGTTGCATGATAAGCAAAAGTCATGCAAAAACGACATTTACGTGTAGTTGAGCACCATTCATTTCCTGTTTACCATCTGTTCCAAACCAGCCAAGCAGTTTACTCATAGTTTTACGCCAAAGTCACCCACAAAAAATGCGATTTTCAAATTCAATATCTTTACACGTTCGATGTGTTGGTTTACATGTAGAGGTCCCTGTTAACGTGCAACTGTCAAACCAAAACACGAACATAAAGGTTACTTAATGGGAACCACTGCACATAAACATTGTGGAAAACCATTCTGCAAAATTATAGAGCATTTTGATGAATAATGTGTTCATGACCATGGCATTCATAGTAGGTTAGACTGCCTTCACAATCAGATACTGTATTTGCAAATTGTGAAAAACAAATTGACAGAAAACGTCCCCTAATGCAAAATTGTTATCCAAATCATTGTCATAATGGAAAACTAAAGTGACTGATCCCAAATTAGAATTTATGAACTTAATAACTCTCTGGACTCATTCTCAAGTAGATTTCCCTGACATTCCATAACAGCTTTTTAGTCATTTCCCTGACATTTTACATACGATTATTTTTAAATAATGGAAGTAGGAAAATATGATGACTTATCAATTGGCTGATGCAAACTATCTCGATTTCCCTGGCATTTTCACGAATTCCCTGACATGCCCTGTTACTAAGCAAAAAGAGAGCAGCTTTTTTTCAAACAAATATTTATGTGACCAAAAATAACATGGAATAGCAGAAGATCAAAGACAGAAAACGTAAAACTATCTACTGTAATTTTCTCCATTAAATCAACTCTTTATCCGAAAACTAAAATTTGCAAGGTGCAAACTTTTTTCTTAAACGTGGGCTGCATCAGTTTATTTAAAGGATGACGAAGTCAGTCTAGAAACATGTGCAGACCAGGTGATACCAAAGTGCAATTTCTATGGGCTTTAAATAAAGTCACTATCGACTCAGATGCAGAAACCATACAAAATGAATAAGTAATTGTCACCAAATTCTATGATTCTAACCCTGAAATTCACTTGTGCAAAATCAACGAAATTTTGATTTATGCAATTCTTCGACAGTTCCATAAGTCTGAAAGATATAAAAGCGAAAATGTTTCTGGTTAATACACTTTCAGGTTGACAGCAAAGAAGGACCCTAAGACCTAGTTAACCTAGCACTTTTATGATGAATTTTGTCGCTTTTGGACTGGTGGTTTTGTGCAGCTCTGCAATGGCTGCCAACGAATTGCTGTTGGGAATCCCTGGACCAGCCCCAGAGTTTCCCCAAGTTGAACAGTTCGATGGTGAATTGGTAACGTATAACCAACTTTGAAATATAATTTCTACTGACTTCAATCACTACTTTGTTTCCATTAAACCACATCTACTGAAATCTAAATACTAGTAAAATTGTGGCATGCAAATTTTTTTCTTGGCATTAATAACTTGTTCATAAACTTGTTTCATCAGTTCACAGTGTCTTTGATTTGAAAGTATAGTTTTAATTATTTGACTACCATTTACATGTATTAATTTACAAGTTTCCAGAGAAATTACAGAAACTTAAGAAATTTAATAAATGAAGAAAAATAATTAATAATGAAAAAAATGATTATAAATGATAATAATTACAGGAAAAGCGTGGGTAGTTTTATTAACTATCCGAAATAATGCTTCCTTCAAATGCTTTTCACAAATGATAATACTGAAAACAATTTTGAGGAAACGTTTTTTGAAATATTAGATCATCAATAACACATTTTGTGGAAAAGTGAAAAATGTTCCAGAAATTTTACTAAAACCAAAAACCCCAGAAGAGAACATGAAGTACCAGAAATAATGGATTTTAATTGTATTTTTCTGAAAAGACATTGGCAATTTTTTTGAACATCTTAACCAGCAATAATGGCTTTTAAGTACCAGTTCAAATTCTTTGCCAGAAATAAAAATACCGAAAGAATTTTGATGAAAAGAATTACTACATCATCAAGGCTTTTTGTGGAAATGCGAAAAATGCCAGAAATTTAACTGATACCAAAGGCTCCATAGGCGAACATTAAAAAAATACCAGGAATAATGGATTTTAATTACTGTCTTCAAATGTTGTTTAGAAATTGATAGCAATGTTGATGAACGTTTTTGAAAAAAAAATACAAGATCACTAATACATGTACCGGTATATTTTCCGTAAAATGTTTTTAAAAAATCATAATATTTGAAAGAAATTTTGCCGGGACTTTTTTTAGTATTACTTGTTCACTAAAAATACTTTTTCTATAAAATGTTTTTCAAAAATCATAATATTGAAAGAAATTTGGAGGGGACGTTTTTAAAAATACTAGCTCGCTAATGCTTTTCTAAGGTAAGAACATTTTCGGAAATAATAATGACGGTAACGCCATAGGTAAAATTTTTAACCAAACTAGAATACAAATAATGAATTTGCTCAAATCATTGAATAACAATTATTGGTGGGATATTGCATTGTTTTACGTTTACTTTGTTAAAAACGATGCAATTTCGCATCGAACTCATTTAAAGTAACATTATTCCATAATTTCTGAAACAGGCCAAGGGAAAATGGTACGGTCATTTCTACAGCAACAATGGGCTTCCAGCTTTGCCCATCCACTGCTGGAGCTTCATTGGCACCCCTGCTGATGCTGGAAAAATTACTGCAGCCGTAACACTCTTCGCCCCGTAAGAATAACTTATTTTTCACATGCTGATGTAACAAAAGAATGCACGAATATGCTTAATTTACCAAAACACAAAAATCTCACACTGTTTACAAACTTGTTAAAAAAAACTTACTTCAAATAGCTTGGAGATTCGGGTTGACATGACGATTCACGTTACTCCAGTCGAAGGGCAATCTGCAAAATTCATCATGGAAGAACGTAAGTGGTCATCCATGTTCTTTCGGTTATAATTCAATAATAGCTACCATTTTATATACTGGATTATATACGCACACTTTTACAGTCACCAAGGGACCCTTAAGGACATCGATGGTGGTACCGTGCACGGATTACACCAGATATTTCGTGAAGATCGACATTTTTGAAGTTGCAACTCCAGCTGGAATATTCCATGCAAGTAAGTGAAATCAGACAAAGGAAAAAAGAACAGCTACTGTAATACTTGCTTCAAATTGTCATTACTGCTTATTTTCAGCTTCCTTGAACGTATACAGTCGCTCAGAAGTAATGGATGAGGCTCTAGTAGACGAAGTTAAACAGAAACTTCAAGAATTGGGAATCACTGACAAACTTACATATGTTCCCCAGGACTGCCCAGCAGCTTCATTGCAAGACACTCTTAAGGGCATGGCGAAACAGTATCTGTCTGCACTCAACTAAGCTTTCATTATGTGTTGCTTGACTAGTCTCATGAAATAAAGACTTCAACTGAAAAAAAATATAGGAAGAATATAAAAATTTTTCTTACAAAAATCAGTAAATTACTGCAGTTTAGAGCGTTTCCAACTTTTTAATTGTAATTGCTCAAAGGCATGTGGTCAGTTGGTACGCAATTTTTAACACTTTTTCACATGCAAATATCAGATTTTTGTTCACATTTCTTCATACGCAAATATCT
The DNA here is from genome assembly GCA_034687865.1 of Kryphioiulus occultus. Taxonomy (NCBI): domain Eukaryota; kingdom Metazoa; phylum Arthropoda; class Diplopoda; order Julida; family Julidae; genus Kryphioiulus; species Kryphioiulus occultus. The sequence continues at coordinate 25,737 of JAQGAF010001500.1, forward strand.
GATTTTTTTCCTAAATGTTCACCAAAGATTTCAGAAAAAATTAAAATAATCATGAACTAAATAAACATAGCAACGGTTCATATTTTGGACCACAACCAACTTAATTTTACAATGGCGACTTTTGCGACCCATCTACAATATGCCTATTAGGAACGCCACAGGCACATTTTTTACAAAAACTAGAACTAGTGTAATTATGACCGTTTAAGAGAACGCCATAGGCGAAATTAAAAAAAACTATTAGTCATAATGCATTTTAAAGACATTCTTAGGAATATTAATATTCAAGAGAATGCCAAAAGCAATTTTTTTAAACAGCAATTTTTACAAAAAATGGGCCACAAATAATGGATTTCAGATTTATTTTCTAAAAAAAAAGTCGAAGTATTTTTTTAAACAAGCCATAATGAATTTTAACGACATTTTTACAAATATTAATAATCAACAGAATGCCATAGGCAATTTTTTTTAAAAACAAAACCAGAAATGACAGATTTAACATTAATTTAGGCGCGTTTTCTTGAAATTTATTTTAAGGCGAAATTTTTTGAAATACCAGATTTCAGATGAATATTATCCAGTATCTACCAGATTTTTCTTTGTCACAGCAGTTTGCAGTAAAATATAGGAATGTATAGAATTTTTTCTAAAAATATAGGACATCAGACTACCTCAAAAGGTCTTACCTTGACAGTTGCATTCATTCTGACAAAACATTACATTCGATATTTATGCTAATAACTTCTGAAACACTGATGCTACTTTTTACATCTGAAGAGGATTGGTCCACTTAAAATCCAGTTTCCAATATGTGTTCACCTGTAATAAAATAAGGCTTTCAAAACATATTTTAAATTTAAAAAAAATGTAAAAAAGGAACAACTTAAAATAAGTGCTAACGCACTCTTATTTTTAAAGTAATTGCATTATCAAAGTTCATCTTCGATCATAATGTCTAAAAGCTCGTTCGTTGACCTCTTCAAAACTAATATCTAAACGAATACGTTTATGCCAAAGGTTTTTTGAGAAAATGTTTTCCCAATGAAATACTCTCATGCCAGCTCATGTTTACATATCATAATGCAAATTGTACCAATAGTTAGATTTGATGAAATTAATTCTCCTTCCTAACATTTACTGCAATGGTGTTTTTGAAACTCAAAATATGAATGCGTCAGGCATTAGTTCAACATGTAACTAAATTTGAGTTTTTAATGTTATAGAATTGGGTCCCTATATAGTAGTATTTATGAATACTTTTTTTTAAAAATTCAAGCTTTGGTAAATGTGTCCAAATGCAAATCTATCTCACACTGTCGATAAGTCATTGCTTTATCGGTTTGATATTGGCATTCTTTCACCGTAGATATGGATAATTTCATCGAAATTATTCTATGGTTTTTTTGCTTATGACAAACTCATTTCTAGGCAATTTCATACAAAATAGACCGTAGAAGAAACATTAACTGATTCGATCATCTTGGCAAATATTGTTGACAAGAAAATTGAATGATAAGTACATTTTTCTTTCATTGTTATTTGTAGCAAGATATAAATAAAATAAAATATTCATGAAATTTAAAAAAAAATATTGAACACTTTATGAACACATCTACAGTAGTTATAAGGCTGACAAGCAGAACGGAGGTAGAATAATACAGGAAATATAGGAAAAAGAAAAAAATATAGGAAGAACATAGGATTTTTTTCTGAAAAAATCAGCAAAGTTGGTATACAATTTTTCACACTTTCTCACATGTAAATTTCAGATTGTTGTTCACATTTCTTCCTTGCAAATATTTGATTTTGTTTCAAAATTTTCACCAAATATTTAAGAAAAAAATTTAAATTTTCATGAACGTAATTTTAGAATGACAGATATTTCCGACCCATCTACAATAGGCCTATTGAGAACGCCGTAGGCAACTTTTTACAAAAACAAGAAAAACTAGTGTAAATATTAACATTGAAGAGGACGCCATAGGCGAAATTAAAAAACAAAAACTATGTCACAAATGATGATTTCAGATTTCTTTTCTAAAAAATGTAATGTGTATAAATACTAACAATTAAGAGAATGCCATAAATTGAACAATAAAATTTAACACGTTTTTAGAAAAACCCGATCTCAGATGATGAATTTTAGCCAGTATCTACTATAGTTTTCCTTGCCACAGCAGTTTGCAGTAAAATATAGTATTTTTTTTTAAATATAGGACTACATTGGAGTAGCTTAAAAATATAGGAAATATAGGAATCACATGACAGCCTGAGTTGTTTCACATCCCTTGCATGTTCAACATGGTAGTCTATGTTTAAAAATTGTTGGATCACATTATTCGATTTATCAAAAATCGAGACATGATCATTGTCGGCTATTCAGGAATCCGTATTATGCAAATGCTCTCGGATAAGTGAGGCAAGGCACTGGTCACATTTGGCATTCCCAACATACCAGTGTAAGAAAATACCCTTCCGTTTGCAAATAATTTAAAGTTGTTTTTTTTTGCAGCTCTCTTAAAACATATATGATGAAATTTAAAATTTCTTGTTGACGACATGATTTTAGGATGGCAATAAATAGTTGTCTATTGTATACATTATTTACAGCAGTAGACAGTTTGAACATGTGAGCATTAGCTGAAATCGCTTAAGGGGCCATCCACAAAGGACGTCCTTGGAAGGGAGATCTTCGAAATCCGGACCATGCCGGATGTGGGGGGCGGGGGGGGAGTTAAGGCAAATGGACGTCCGGATCGACAACTGAACTTTTTATTCCCCTGACTTTCCCTGGCATTTTCCTTGCACGAGTTCCATGACATTCTCTGAATTTTCCTTACATTTTACATGAGATTTGTCAATAAAAATAAAAATGATGATTTTTATAAAACATGGTGACTAATCAATTGGTTGATGCAAGCTATCTCAATTTCCCTAAGTTTCCCTGACATTTTCACAAATTTGCACGAATTGCCTGACAATCCATGACACTTTAATTTCCCTGACATTGTCTGAATTTCCCTGACATTTTTCAAAAACAATAAGAAAAATGATTTTTATCCCAAATTTTTATAAAACATGAAGACTTAATGAAGACTAATTGTTGGCTAATATCCACCATTTTGTGATTTTTGAGTTTCTAAAATGTTCTCCTTACAGTATTTGAATTGGGACATTCTTTTTTCAATCTGATATATGTCTTTTGCCTGCTCTTCTCAATCCCAGCTGTTACTACTTAAATTGCTTCATTAAAATAACATTTTGAAAAGAGTGCAACACAACATGTAAACAAATTGATGATTCCCAAGTTTGGTTGGAGGACAGGGGGGAGGGGTCTAAAAACCATGAAAATTCCAGGACGTATTTTATGGATGGCCCCTAAGGTTCATGACCCTTAAGATGGAGGTTTCTGTGATTTGACCACTTCCAAGTCTAAAATATCCTCCAATTCAGGGGTGCTGTCCCAATCATTGGCATTGTCCTCTGGCTCTCCATCAACCGCTTCCACATCATCAGTCAAATCTACGACTTCAACCGATGAGGAGGACAGCTCCAAAGTCAGAATTTCACCAACGGGAGTCTCTTTGGACTCCAGACGGGACATCAAATCCACCCTAGCCCTGTTTACCGGAGACGACGTACGAGGTGTTGTACGTTCAAAGTTTGCATTCTTCGGCGTGTTCGGATCATCCGGTGACCCCTTACTCCATCCACCTAACGATTTGTATCCCGAATTGTGAGATTCTTGTGAGCTTGGCAGCGAACAGTTCGACTCTGTGCTCGGTGAGTCCTGGGATGTCCAACCGGAAGACACTTTCATCCTGCGCTTCAACTTTCCAGAACTTTGCACAGTTGAGCAAGAGGTTTCTTGGGAGCTCGGAAGCTCCTTGAAAGGAGAAATTTCGAAACTCCACTTTGGAACTTCGTCTTTAAGCGCTGGAGAGCCTTCTGCCTGGCTGACTTTAGGTTTAGCTGGGGAGAAATCAAACTGTTGAGAGCTGGATTCCTTGTCGGAAGACATTCGCAACTTTCCCGAATCAAGCACAACGGAACAAGAGGTTTCTTGGGAGCTAGAAAGTTCCTTGCAAGGAGATATCTCGAAGGTCCACTTTGGAACTTCTTCTTGTTCGGCTGTTGCACTTTCTGGCAGTCTGACTTTAGGTTTAGTTGGTGAGAAGTCAAATTCTTGACTGCTGGACCAGCTGCGGTTCTGCAGAGGATTGCACGTTGTGTGGGCCGAAAAGGTTCTGGTTAATTCGTTCTGTGGTGGTGAATCCTCGGTGTCTGGCAAACCGGAATTAACTGCGGTTTTAGACCGCTTCAGCACGGGAGATCTCAGCTGGGAATCTGACTGGAAGATCAAGTCCGAATCGCCGGAACCGGTTCCTAAATTAAATTTGACACAGAAAACAAATTAAAAATTGTCCAAATATTACTTTCACCAACCTTCTATCTAATTGTTTTTGGAAGTTTCTTTGTTTGTTTGTTTGTTTATGGAATTTTTAACGTTGGCCTATTTTCGCGCCTATTGGGTCCATCACCAACGCCAGGGGGCAGAC